>RJWM01008758.1:0-29284 GCA_004363535.1 Dasyprocta punctata
AATGTTTAGTAAGGATCAACACCTGTGGGTGGAAGTTTCAGGTGGTCCCCCAGCAAGCTCTGGAGCTGGAATGTACCTTCATGTTCCCCACCAATTCCTGTCTTGGATAATGTATCCAGCCTTTTGTATTCCACATCAATCATTCATTGGATACTCAGTGTGAACTGCACTAGGAAGAAACTGAATCTTTGGTAGGTATCACTCATCAGTGGAGGCTATCCTTGAAGAGGTTAAGAACTAAGTCACCACTTATTTTCCTTGAAGGGGGATTTGCTCGTAGCCTCACAATCCATCGAACAGAGGAATCCATACTTCTCCTCCTTCAGTATACTTTTAAATATTTGGGGGGAAAAACTTCTCCAAGTTTTTATTTGTTCAAGAATCTAAATGGCCCTATAAGCTGTAATTTTCCACAGGAATCAAAAGTCATATTTTTATTTAGACATTCGTGGTCCTGTGGGTGAGATTTTGAGGTTTTGTTTGTTTGGAACTCATTATCAAGTACTGATCTCTTCACACTACTAAGTATGCGTGGAACTCAAATGATGGAAGTTATGTTAAATGTAACTATTTGCTTTAGTGTTCTAGTGTCTTTGAGCCACAACAGCCCAATAAACATTTCCTGTTTTTGATGTCTCCTGCAGGCAGATCCTGAGACAAGGGCCTAAAACAACTATTTAAAAAATCAGATTGTGTGGGATTCAGTTTCAATTTTGTCTTAGTCTATTTTCATCTCAGACTTCATCAGCAGTTTAAGGATGCATCAAATTCTTTGGCTCTTTTGGGATTTCTGTCCTCTAGAATATTAGCTCTTCAGTTTCATGATTGTCACTATCTTATAGCCAAAATATCAACTGAAAGTCCAGATATCACGTACATCTTCAAGCCATGAAAATGGAAGAAAGAATGGTATCAGTGAGCTGTTCTCTTGACATGTCCATTTTTAAGGCAGCTAAATGTTTTCTATAAATCCTCAAATAAAGTTCTTTAGTCAAAACTTTGTCACATATCACCTCAGTTGCAAAGC
This sequence comes from Dasyprocta punctata, assembly GCA_004363535.1. Lineage (NCBI taxonomy): Eukaryota > Metazoa > Chordata > Mammalia > Rodentia > Dasyproctidae > Dasyprocta > Dasyprocta punctata. The sequence continues at coordinate 1,028 of RJWM01008758.1, forward strand.
ACTTTGGAAAGTTGAGTATCTGGAAAAGTGAATAGAATACCTTAGCTGACTTTGACTAATCCTGACCAAGCCCTGGTAGAGTACTCTAGTTCCTGTATATTGGGTAGGCAAACACTGACACTAGCCCATAGGAAATTCTTAGAAGAGCCACAGGTTAAGACCAGGGTGTCCTAATTGATTTCATAGACATAACAGAGTCTAGATCACAGATTCTTGAGAAGAAAATAAATCAGCAAAGTAGGAGGACACAAAATTTTCAGATTCAGGTCTACTTTATTGTGAACACAGCCATCTTTTGCTTATGATTAATTTTGAGAAAGATATCTTTTGAAATCTCAACTATCTTTTCTGCCATCAGAAGCATCCTTAACATATATATTCTCTGTCAATTGATACAATACTCAAGAAGTGTAAACAATTGTCCAGTGACTAAGAAAAACCTTGAAAGATCAAGTAGCCTTCCTGATTGTCACTAAAATGCAAATATGGCTTTTAAACAGTATACAAGACTTGAAAGAAGGTTGACGGTCAAGGCCTTCAAGGAGGCCCTTAAATGACAGGAATCAGAATTTTATAAATGTGTGATAGGAATTGCTCTACTTTTTTTTTTTCTTTGTACATGTTTCATAGAAGAGAAAGGAAATTTCTAAAAGAAGATCAACCAAAAATCACAAGAGTATAGGGGAAATTTAAGGGTAGCATGTTCAAGTGGGAAATGAAAAGTGAGAGAGAAAGTCCTCAATACCAAGATAAGTTGTGCCATCCCAGTTACAGGGACCTGCTTGGTAAACACAACACTGCTAGTGAAGCTAACCTGAGTCTGAACCTGAGTCCTTGAGACTCTTTGTGGTGCAAAGCTTGCTGGTCTCTTTACCCCATGCAAGTACTCCTCTCTTAGGTTCACAGTAGTGTTTTCAGGTCTCTTTAGCAGCTCTCTAGTGGCTTTCTAGTAGAAATCATTTCTTTTTCTCAAGCTTTTGTGATTTGGAGAATGGTTAGTTTGGCTGCTGTGCTGTCTTGGATTTTCTGAGATGCAGACCTGCAAACCATTTATTGGGGAGCTGGATAAACAAAGAATTTATTAGGGGAAGTGTCTGTGAGGGAAAATGGGCAGGGAGCTGGAGGCTAGAATACAGGTCTGACCCTTGTGAAGAGAAGAAGAATGAAAGGAAAAAAGGAAAAGAAAGGAAAAGGAAAGAAGAATGAGAAAAAGGTAAGAACAAAGGAAGGGAGTAAGATCTTAGAAAGCCAGGTGTTGCTAAGAATGTTTTGACAAGGCTGGTGGCACATGTTCAAACCAAAGTCACTTGACAAAGGAATCGTCAGTCTCCTCAAGGGCCAGTCTTGGTGTCCTTTTCATACTATGTCATAGGCTGGGTTGATATTAGAGTGCAGCATCTGACAGCATGGGCCATTAGCTCTCTGCCATGGACCTGAAAGTATTTTCATGACCACCACAGCCACCAATGAAACATTTTAGGAAAAATCTGCTGGCAGAACTTGGAGCTGTTGCCTTGTCTTCCAGATGAAGAAATGCTTTAATGAAGATGCTTCATGAACTATTAGCTTCATTTTTCTTTATCCTATTATGTAATTTCTATTCACAAGTAATTTTCAGTATTTTCTCCTTGCTTTCAGATGTTTTATCTACATAACAATCTTGCTAAGACCACTCTTAGATAGTTACACTGGTCCATGAGTATATATATATGAGTGTCTAAATTTATGGTTGGAAAAACATGATTATTCATCTAAATTTTGTTTTAGTATAAGTCTTTTCTTTATACTAAAATGCATGTAGGGGGTCCAATTTTTCCTTTTACTTTTAAAAATTCTAATGTAGCACAAGTAGACATTATTAAGGAAAATATAAAAAGCATTCTTCTGACATCTATGGAAAAGTAAAATTTCATAGCAAAATAATTAGTTAATACACTGTTGCTTTTTTTTTTTTTTTTTTTTTTTTTTTTTTTTTTTTTTTTTTTTTGGTACCAGGGATCAAACTCACAACCTTATGCTTACCAAGCAAGCACTTGAACCGCTGAGCTAAATTCCCAGCCCACACTGTGTATTTTTTAAAAAATGGCCAAGTTATTATTCAGAGTACAGGTCATATACAAAGAAAGACTCTTACAGACAAGAAATAAATAAAAGATGAAAATTTTCTTTCCAATGAACAAAAAGAAAATAGTAGTATAAATGAAAGAAATTAGTATATATCTTAAAATATTTATGAAACAATGGAATAATTTGGTTAATTATTTTTTCTCTCTTTCTTTAGGAAAGAGTTTCTCATATATGAGAAGCCGTGAGATATTTGAGCTTGTGTGCCTGACTTATTTCACTTAACATTATGTTCTTGAGTTACATCCATTTGATTATGAATGCAAGTTTCTTTTTCTTTATAGTAGAGTAGTACTCCATTGTGGGTCCAAAGTTCACATGTGTCTCTCCTGAGCTTCTAGTACTAAGCACCACTCTCCACCTTGTTCCCCTGGGCAGCATTGTGACTGTGGTAACTGCTCTCCATACAAATACATTTAAGAAGTTCAAATTTCTTAACCTGGAGTTGAGAGTCCCCCACCATCTACTCCTAACCCATCTTTTTAATCTTAATTACCACTGAACTTCACACTATTCCAATTCATTTGAGATATTTGATCTTACCTAAATGAGTCTTGCTCATCTAATACTTTCTCTTTGCTTATAATGTGTATTTTTTCATGGCCTTCCCATAAGCCCAGTCCTATACTTGGGTATATGACAAGGATGTGGCTTTCTGCCACCTTAGAGTTTTAAATCTAGTAAAGCACCAACAGACACCAGAAAGTGTATGTTTGCGACTCATGTCAGGGTCTCAAAAGTAAATGAATAGGGTGCCTTGATGGAGAATTAAGAGGAGTGTTCTCTTTTACTAGAGTAGTCATAAAGAAATGGAATTTCAGCTAGAACATAAATGAAAAAGGACAGAATTACATAAAGAGCTTGAGCCCTGTGACATACAAATTCCATCATTTTCAAGGTAGTCTTGATTTTTATAAAATGTTTCCTGTCTCTTTCAAACTTGACCATCCTTAACCGTTTTTTATGTATATCTTGTTTATTGCATGAAGTAATATACAAGACATACTGTATTTGTAAGACATACTATATTTGTCTCCTATCAGACTCTGTGACTATGGGAGTCTAGATCTGTGTCTGATTTATTCCTGTATCTGCGATGACACTTAGGATAGCACAAACTTGTTGAGTTAACACATGTACACCTTCTCTGTGCTCACAATTCTTGATATTTGCTTGAATTTAGAAGGAAATATAGCCACAGAATTCTCAACTTCAATAATAAATCAATTGAAGATAAGATAATTTCTGTTGAGAGAAAAAGCTAAATTCTTTCAGGATAGGATTTTGTGAGTGTATCACTTGTGATAATCCATTATTATATGCATTAAAAGTTTTCGAAAGAAAACCTGGCTGGATTCTAACCCAATTAATATTTTAACATACCTCTTCAGCAGATAGTATCTCTGTCCTTAATCTCTTAACTGATTGTTTTAATATATAAAATTAGCATGTGTATTCAGATATAACCCCACATTATAAATGAATAGGCCTTTGACTTATAAAATAAATATTAACTTTCACAGTTCGTACATCTGTCATCTCTGTCTTACTATCTATTCTCTCAGAAACAAAGAATATAAATGGAGAGAAAGAAAACAAGTTATTTTTGATAGATGCCAATCTCTAATCTTTCAGTGTTCTTTGAGGAAAACACTATTTAAGATGGGCCTACCCTTTGTATCAGGATTATTTTAATATCATTTTTATTTTCCGAAGTATATTACCAATTACATACAGAGCTTTTCTACAACAAAAATTGCAATTCCCACTTTATAATGTCTTGAAATTCTAGCAAAAAAATGTGCCTCATCTAAATTCAGTGTTATTATATGTGACCTTACTACCCTAGATGTTGTTTACAGTAAAGAACTTGAAAAAAAAAACACACAAGCCAGATAACCCAGAGAAAACATACACATTTTTTAAAAAACTTCTGTACTTGCTTTTATAATTCAAACCATTCTCAGAAACAATTTTTTAGGGTATTATTAATTTGAGGCCAGAAATGAATCAACATCAAGTCAATTTTTCCCCCTCTAATCACATAATCCTTTGGTCGTTGCTGTTTAAAGGAATTGAGGATTGAAACCAAGGCCTTCCCTTTGAGTTACCTCTTGGTCTTTTTTGTTTTTTATTTTGAGATGGAGACTTGTTGAGTTGCTAAATTGCCTCGGTGGGGCTTGAACTTGTAATCCTGCTGAGTCAGTATCATGGAGTGCTGAGAATATAGACATGTGCTACCCTTGCTGGCCTGAATGCCTCTAAAATTTGAGCTAATATTCATGAATGTCTATTCTACTGTAAATATTTGAATTCTATGCATTTTACCTCTATATTCATCTTGTCAGGCAAGAGATACTTGTTGCCACCTGGAGAATCTTGAAATTCATGGCTAACACTATTCTGTCATCATCCTTCCTCCCTGCAATCTACACCCACCCCAGATTCCCTCATGTGTGGAAGTCGCATTGTCTTGACTAAGGGTTTATCTTTCAGAAGAGTGGAAAAGATTTCATCAGTCAGTTAATCCAATACATTTGCATATTTTATCTGCTTATACATCATCTCATATGAATGTTTTCATTTCACTTATCATTGGAAGAACATGTAATTGCTACCTTATAAGCAGAAAGACCTTTTGATGAGTGGTATATACTAGCTGCATTATGGATCCTTATTTTGTTTATGCCTCATACATCTGACTTCTTGACTTCAAATTTCTTAATGCACTGAGCCTTACTTCATTTTTTAAAAACATTTAAGAAATTTTACTGAAAAATGATAAAATACAGTAACACCAGATTCTCATTTTAAACTAAAATGGACAGCATTCCCAGAACTTTCTTAGCACTACACTTATTCTTGTTACTATAAAAAAAAAAAAAAACAAATCCAAAGTTCCTAATCTAAAACAACAAATGAACCTGCTGATAAACATTTTTCTCATGGTTCTATCCCTACCCTAATTATTTTTCTAAATTTTAGATTTTTAGCTTTTCAAGTCACTGCTACAGAAAGCTGAACAATTTGATCAGACTCTGAAAAAAAAAATACAGGAAAAAAACTCATGCAAATTATCTCAGTGATTTGACTTTGACATTGTCTTAAAGATGTGACCCTTAAAAACAGCTCCTTGGGAGACGAAAAGGAAGGGAAAAGGAAAAGATGCAAATTTGTGTGTATATATACATACGTACATATATATATATATGTACATGTATGTAATAGTTAAGATGATTGTACAACTAATTCTATTAGTTCTTAGAAAAGAACAGTTAATATTCATATCATTTGATTATGTTTGCATGTCTACATCTGGTAATCTAAACAATGCTTTTGAAGGTAACAATATGCAATATAGCAACCATTGCTAAATTTCTGTCATCTTGTTTTAAAAGCCTATATTGTTATTGTCTTGAGTTTTTTGTTGTTCTTGTAGTTGTCGTTTGTCTTTTTTGTTTTGTTTTTCTTTTCTGTGTTTTTTTCTTTAAAATAAAAAAATATAGCCCCTTGGAAATAGACAAAAGTTACAGCAAGTGAATGACTAAATTGATAAATACTATGTCTGAATATGAAATGTGGAAATGATACAAGATGTTCACTAATCTGTTTTTCCTCTCAGATTGACCCTCATCGGGGATGGGTGATGAGGAAGAATTAGAATATTTGTAATAAGAAAATATGCCTTATCCTAGGCCTGCTAAAGGTAGAGACATTAAGAAAAAGGGACGTCTGACTGAAAAATAAGTTGGCACTACAAAGTACAAATGGTTTAGCCAAGTGCAAATTTTATAGACCAAATAGAATTTTCACAAGTCTAATGACTTGAAAACTACTTGTACCTTGGCTCAAATGATATTATCTTGCTGCCTGATGTAAGCAGTCTGTCAGATGAATTTGGAATCTGGACCAAATGCTGGCCTTTCATTTCTCAAATTACAGTTTAGCGATCCCAGCTCAGAAGGCATTCCATACACAATTTAGTAAAATTAGCAACACAAATTTAGAACCAGAGCATAACTATGCTTTGTTCCCTCCAGAAATAAAATATGAACTCTCTTCCAATTGTAAATCTGTTTATTACTTAATTCCAGATGTCATGACAGAGTTTTAACCCTACAGAACAGAAAGTAGCCTTTTTTATCATTCATAGAAGATTTCTTTAGGGTCCACAAGAAATGCCAGAATGTTGCATGCGTTTAAAAAGTGAAGCAGTAAACATGCTAGGAAAACTACATAAAAATGCTGCTCAAATTTTAAGGTACATTTAAATCATCTGCAGAATTAAATAAAATGCAGGTTCTGATTCTGAAAGTCTGAGGTGGGCCCTGAGACTCCACATTTCTAACCAGCTTCTGAGTGGTACTGATGCTGCTGGCCCAAATAGACCATACTACTTTAAGTATCAAGCTCCATGGACATGGGAAACAGTTTTTCCAAGAAGCACAAGTTTTTTCTGATTTGGGTTATAATTCCAAAGAAATAATCAATTAAAAATACTGGCTTTCAACACTTTTCGGTCATTCAGTATGAATGGAAGGTGAATACTAGCCATTAATGTGAAGAGTAAAATAAAAGATAGAAAATAGAGAATAAGGAGGTAGATCTTTTGCCAAAGAGAAGGGAGGAGAAGGGATGAAAAAGAATTAGGACGTGTTATGTATGTATACCAACACCTGAGATGAATGTACTCACTACGTATTGCAAACATATACTAATAAAAATCTTAAAATAAATATATCAAATGTAGCAAGAGCATTTGCTGATCCATTAATTTGTGATTTATTCCTGCCAAACCTTTTTATTCTTTTGGTTTCAGGGGGCTTTCGGGGGTTTTTTTCTCCTTTTTTTAAATCACTGTGTAAGATCTCTAAAGATCCTCCCTTGACCCAAGAATATGCCACAGAGTCACAGTGATGACTGAAATTAAACATTGTTACAACTTGGTAAAACCTGTGTAGGAAACTTGAATCAATTTTAGAGCAAGAAGATAAAATGACATTCTTTGCATCAGTTTCACATGAAATGTAAGTGTATATGCTTTATAGGACTATGCCCTTGAAAGTTTTTAAAACTCCACTGCAAGGGTGAATAAGAATATGTTTCTCTAGTCTTACCAATGAGCTTCATACTTTTGTATATTTTTATGTTACTAATTACAAGCTTTCAGCAGAAATGTGTACCTTTCTGATTTCCTGAACTCCTTATGTATCAACTACACCTGAACATTTTAAGAGCCTTTAATGACCTCTAGTCTGTTAGTTTTGCTCCTAACTAGATGATAACTTCTAAGCTTGGGAATCTCATCTTCACTATTTTTCCTTAGCCCTAACCTACCAAAGAAGCAAGTATTTAGGAAAGCCTTATTTAAATGTACTGATTAAAATGATTATGTACTCAGCTTGTCATCATGATAGTTTTCATTATCAAGAAAAGGATTTAAGGAAAATATTTTCAAACAACATAGACATATCATTGATTTTCCTTTATGTATATATCTTTCTGAATAATGAATAGATACTGTAGTTAAGTTCAGGAAATGTGAAGTTAACTTCTAAGGCTGCACCCTAATAGGAGAAATATGAAAAAATAAACATACTCACTGGACTTTTATTAAAGAAAATTATGTGGCTATGAATTTCAATATTTATAAAATATCTCTATTTTGCCAATCTGTTAAAGAAAATGTCAACAGAAAAAAATAATGTTAATTTATTTCCTAGAAATATCAGGTAGATTCTAACTATTGGAAATAAACCTTACAGATTACCCACATCCTAATGTGACTTTTAGAACTAATTTGGAAGCCTCCAGCACTGTTATATTACTAGTTTATCGCATACAGTTTAGTGCAGTTTTCTAATTTGGTGAGATTATCCTAGTGATAATAACTGTGTACAAATATTTTTATTCCTTGGTTCTCCTCATCAATTTTTTTTATCAAAAAAATTCACAAACAGGAAATTTCAGTGTCTGGCTCAAGGAAAGCTATGAAATGCCAGAAATTGTCATAATGGAGCCAGTTATCAAGACGGGTGTTCCCCAAGGGGCTGAAGGTTTTTCTTGAGGAGAAAGGAATAGACACATGGAACAAAAGAGGAAAAATAAAGAGTAAAAGAGAACACATGCAGACGATGGTAAGGATGTTGTTGGTCTAAAATATGTTTGTTTTACCAAGTGGTAAAAAAGGATAGAAGAGAAGAAATACTTTGAGGAATTCAAATTTAATCCAGCAAGTGACAAGGTGCCATTTAAATCCACAGTAGAGGCATGATAGAATAAAAAATGGTATTTTTTGGAAAATTAATTGAGCAATACAAAGAATGAACTATAATCCCTGCACAATGCAGAATCACAGAATGCTTGAGAGTGGGGTGTGAAGGAAGAATGAGGACTCATTAGAGAAGTGTTAGGGGGAGAAGAAAGGAATCAATGAGCCTGAGAAACATACACAGAAAAGAATAAGCCAAACTTATGATCTGATAGCAAGAAAAGGAAGAAGCATAGGCAAGTCCAAAATTTTAAGTCTAAGAAAATAGTGATCATGCTATTGCTAGAAAAGGGCAAAGATTTTTCTTTTTAGATTGCCAACTCTTTGTATTCAAAGATTCTCTCTGTTGTGTCCAGCTGAGCAAATTAGCAGCCGTTCATTAGGTGCTAATTTTAAGAAACTGTTGTAACTTCAGTTGCATCGTAAGAACACATGTCCTGCAGCTCTTAACTCTGTTGTAGATAAAGTAACAAGCAGGAAACAGATAAGAGCCTCATTATTATAGAGTAAGGGCTTCATTCATGCCTTTACCCATTCAACAAGGGGTTACTCAAGAATTTTGTGTCAGAATGGAAATACCAATTTGATATCAAGAGAAGAAACTAAAGAGGCTGAGCAGAGTCTGAAGTTCAATGAAGAAGTTTAAACTGCAGGTAGAAATTTTGAACTACAAATGTACCGATGATGTTCAAAGTCATAATATTCCTCTTTTGGGGATAAATGGCTAGAGAAGCAGAGTGGAGTTCTGTGACAGTCTATCATGAGGCAGAGACAACTAGCTGATAAAGAAGCCCAAAAGAGCAGTTGGTGAGTTAGAAGGGATACCATGGAAACTGCATCATGGATGCTAAGCAAAGAGCACACTTTTAAAAAATACTTGTCTACCAGGTCTAATGCAACTGAAAAGTTGAGCAATGCATAAAAAAGAAGGGACCATTGGACTTGATAAGAAAAGATTTATCTGAAGGGAAAAGAGCATGACTGAAGTAGGTCCAGAAGAGAAGAAGATAGTAGGAAGTGGAAACATCTATTTAGATAAGGATTTAAGAGACAAAGGAATAACAAAGCTTCTGGGAGTACAAGTCCTGAGAAGCCAAAATTAGAGTATACATTCAAGGTGAAGTTTTTATTCCTTTTTGATGAAAAAAGAAGAGAAACATCCTGTTGTGGTTTTCGTTTGAAAGGATGTTGGTAGCCCAACTGCTTCTGGCTTTTATGTCCCTTTGCCCTACATGTTCATCCCCTTAAAAAGATACTAGGCAATTTAGATTTTCCAATTTAGGGCAAATGGCTAATGGCAGACAAGACTCACATACTTTTCTGCCCCTCAATTATACTAGCTGCTACTAAGAAGTGTGTTGTGTGTGAAATTTGCTTTGGATCTTAAATTTGAATCATATAAAGTCCTACCTTCCTTTGCCCCATCTAACCAAAGATGTCTTTGTCAGCCTTTTAAACTTACACTCACCAGAAAGTGGAAAGAGCAGAAGTTGTATGAGGCGTCTGTTCTTCTCCATCCCCCATTCACCTCCTTGCCTCAGCACAATAAAAACTCTGTTCAAAACTTGGCTTGCTTCTTCTTTTCCCACATTCAATCAGTGAGCACTTAAAGCCATACAGTGTCCTTGTCCTGCCAGAAGAGGATATGGGTGGTGGGGAGCCCTTGGCTGACACAAAGGCACACTGTGGAAGACATCTATGACCAGAGTAACAGCCACATATGGATTATCAATAAGGCTTTTGATTTTTTTCATGTCAGATCATCATCATATTATAGTTCAAGTGAGGAACACAAAACTCATATTTTTGATTTTAAAGCTTTGCCTGCCCTTTAGCTAGAAAAAGCATAGCTACTTTTCCACTTAAATATATCCCTTCCAGAATAAACCATAAGAAATTTTTAACACCTAGTATAATTTTATACTTCAAAGGTTGTTGTATGATTTGGTTGACTATTTTGATACTGGTTTTAATTTTCTGTTTTGAAAACTCTAATTAAAGTTAGATTTATACTTAAGTTTCAACACCCATAAAGGATGCTCTTCACTAGAGCCAAGAACTATTGAAGACACCATGAAACAGGAAACTTAAAAATTATTATAGCATCAGGTACTACTGTCCAGAACAGTCTCCTTATTCCTCTCCATTTGCTATTGGTAAAGCTTCTATTTCCTGCTGCAAAATAGTTTTTGGAACTGGTTCCCTATTGGTCACAAAGCAGCCTTTCAACAATTCATTTCCAAAACTCAACATAAATTTAAAGGAAGTTGTATCTGTGACTGACATCTGGAAAATGAACATGCTTTTTCACATATAAATAATTAACAAATAATATCTGATAGATATTAATCAAAATGAGGAGTTGTTAGAATCAAAGGCCAGGTTCTTGTAGCAGATCTAATGTGTCCAGATTTGAAAAGACTCAAATGTAGTTCTTACTTTCAACAGATTATGCTCTAACTGAAGTGGAAAGAGTATAAAAACATGCAAAGTAAATACATACATAGAACATACATGAGTGAGATGTACAATAAATACCATGAATTCAGAAGTGATTATAATCACAAGCTAGGTGCTAGGCCTAGATGCTAGGTGCTAGGCCTTCCACTGAACACTTTATATACATTTTTAAATTTTAATCCCTATTCCACAGATGAGGATTATCTCCAATTTCTTCCCATTCAGGAAAACCAAGGAAAATGGAATAAAGTGAACAAAGACCTAAATCAGGAATGTGCCAGATGGTGACCAGATCCTTTGGTCTAGGGCTAAAGATCCTTTCACAAGACTAGAAAGAAATGAGGGGCCTGTGTGGTCTGTTCACCACCATAACACATCCCAAGAACAGTGCCTTTGTGTGTAGTAGATATTCAATAAGTATGTGTGGAACAAACAATAACTATATACTTGATGTCTATAACCCTTAAGTTAATTAGTAAACTAAAACCTCTATTAGTCAGTTTTACACCCATTACAGTTTGAACTGAAGTGTCTCCCAAAGGCATACATATTCAGTCATGGAGTATTTGAAGGGTGATTGGATCATGGGGATGCTATATTCATCAGTGGATTAATTCATTGATGAGTTTATAGATGAATGTGCTGTTAGGAGATGAGGCTGCACTGGAGAACATTCACTAGAGTGTATGACCTGGAAAGGTATAGTTTTATCCCCAGTCCCTTCCCCACCCTAATTCAAGCCACCATGAGGTGAACAACTTTTCACTGTTATTCCTTGATGTGCCCTCTGCCTTGATGTTTGTGTCTTGGAGCAGGCTGACCATGGACTGAAACCTCTAAAACTTTGAGCCAAAATACACCATTTCTCATGTAAGTCTTGTATGTCAGGTACTAGGTCCCATCAATGAAAAGCTGACTAATTACCAAGAATATGACAAAAATACCTGAGAATATCAACTTTAGGATAGAAAGGGGTTTTTGGCTCATGGTTTCAGAGGTTTCAGTTTATAGTAGTCACTTGACTCCATTGTGTTTGGTTCTGCAATGAGGCAGAGCATAATGGCGGAGAGTGTATGACAGAGTAAAGCTGTTCACATCATGGAAGCCAGGAAGCAGAAAGGGAGACAGAGCAAAAGATCAGGAACAAGATAATAGTCCCCAAAGACAGGTCCCTATGACCACTCCCTTCTTCTAGGTGGACCTCCTAAATTTCCATTGCCTCCCAATAATGCTAATAAATTCTAACTCTATTAATGGATTAATTTCCTGATGAAGTTAGAACCATCATGGTCCAGTCACCTTCCAAAAGTACATCAGCTGGCAGATAGCATTTAGTACATGGACTTTGAGATGTATTTTAGAACCAAATATCAACAAAACCATGCAGCATATAGCCTCAGGGATCTTCCCCAAAACCTCCCAAGTCCCAACTTCTGCCATGAAGGATTGAAGTGGGAAGAACACATCATAACAGAACATGCTTATGCATTCAGATGTGTGGGTTTTGAAAGCCATGACAGGAGGAGAAGCTCCAGCTCACTGGAGCCCATTTCATAGAATCTAATAAATCCTTCTGGCTAGGAGACTTTTGTAAGATCTAGTGTCTGGTGATTCTGCACCCTTAAATCATTCTACTTACTCCTCACTTCCTGTACTTTCACTATAGGAACCTCTCTGGTACTCCTGAAACCCATTTCACTGCCTATATTCGCCTTTCCTTCTGCCCGGAAAGTTCTTCCACAAAATATCTGTGTGGTTTACCACACTACTTTCACATCTATTGTAGCCACTCTCCTGCATCCTACTGCTCCACACTGTCACCTGGCATATGTTACACACACACACCCAGTTCTCCAGAACACACACACACACGCATGCACACACACGAGTCCAGGAAGGGAGAGTGGCAGAAACCCAGACATGTTTATGAAAGTTGCCTTTTCTCAGAGAAGAAAGAACACACCTTAAAACCTCTATCTAAGTATATGCTTTCCCAGGACATTTTTGACAGACCGTGTTCCTAAATGCCACCTGGTCTGAACCAGAAGTTCAATGAATTTCCAGCCTACCCTCAGGATTTAAGAATTACTTCTGCCAGTGTCAGCCTAACAAGGAACAAGGACCACATGTCTAAGTATTAGAAGACCAGCTTCCTGCTGTATACAAACCAGGCAGATGCATTCATCCAAGTGAAAGAAGGGAGTAGAGAAAATCGAAGAACCATTTTCACTATTTTGTTCTGTTACCTGACATTGCCAAGGGGCTAGATATTATGAAAACTACTTAAAATATGCTGTCATTGCCTCAAGTTTGAGTATTCCTAGTCCCAATTTGCATGTGGATTTGATGATGTGTTTTATATTCTCTATGATTTTTCTTTTGTGCAAACTGAAAATCCAGAGAGCACAAAACCTCTAATGAAATAACATAAAGATATAATATCTCACAAATTTTTTCTTAAAATAGATATTTACTTACTTCACAATATGCCCTGAGTATTTACTATGTTTAAAAAACTGTTGTGATGCTACAGTGAGTCAAAAGGAGGATGAGACATGATCTTTGTCTTCAATATTAGTTTCCTGTTTATTGGGAAAGTCAGAGGAACTGCTGGAAAGTTTTGTGGAAGGGAGATGTGGGTCAGCTAACACCCAGCATTCATATGAAGGCTCCCCTTGGTATTTCTGATGAAAACACCAACTCTGATGTGTTCTTCAAAAGTCACTGTACTTGTAACTGACCTTACCACAGATAAGACTACATTTGAAAAGTCAGGTCCTGATATCTGTCCTTAATTGCAAGCAGATGTCCTCAGTGCATGCATTAGCTTATGTCAGGGGGAGGTTTGTATAAAACTTACTGACATGAGCACTGCCAGACAGGAAAGTAATATGAGAATCTTGAAGTTATTAGGAAACTTTTACATTTATTCTTCTAAGCCAAACATAGAGCCTATAAGAATAAAGGTCTTTATGATCGCTCATGCACATTGACTGTGGTTGCCTTGAGCTACTTTCAAAATACATATGCAGCAAAATATGGCTATTACAGACTTATTTAAACATGTGCATATGCTTCTTTTCACAATGCTTGTTTCTCCTCCAAACTTGCTATGTATTATTTGACAATCAAGCCAGTCTTCTAACATTAAAAATGCTTGAAATTACCAGCATCATTTCATGGTTCCTTTTTGTTTGTTTGTATAGATCCTGTTTCTCACATAATGTGTTCTATGATTGTTATCGAAGTATACAAGAAACACTCTCCCTCATGGAGGTTGTGGAGGCAGTGTTGTCCCTTTGAAAGACTCAGGGATTTCCTGTTCAGATTGCACAGGCTTCTTCAGAGCTTCCAAGAGTCATACTGTGTATGAGATAATACTCTTTAACTCAGGAGAAACCGTGGGTGGGAATTCAGTTAACCTAATGAGCCACTTAAAACATTCCCTGGACTTAGGGTGGTAAGGGATCCTCATGACCAAAAGGACAACTATGACGTGAGAATTGGCTGAGTAATACGGCCCTTAACTTAGTGAAAGGAGGAGTTCAGGTTGTGGGGATGACACATGTTTTACCTGTTCCTCACAGATTGACTCCTGCCTGAAGGGTGTTTCTGTCCAAAGCCTGAGCAATCTGGCTCCACCAATATTCTTTCCAGAATATCTGTATCATCTGAATAAATTGGTCTGCTGGTTTATCAAGCACCTTTTGATGAATATCAGCTGTGGGAGAATAGTGAGAAGTCCCTACAAATGGATCCCTGAAGAAGGTGCAGTGCTCTAATTAGGATTAAAAAAAGTATAATGAAGATTTCCCAAATGCATCTTGTCATCTTATCAGAAGAGTCACCTGGCAAGGTGGGGAGTAAAGAGAAATGTAAGCAGGCAGGTTCATAGGACATTACTAACATATAAATTAGCATGGCCCTTAGATAAGTGAACTTTAAATCTTATACCTATCAAAGGTTACTAATAATAATACCACTTCAGAGTATTGTTGGGAGGGTAAAAATTGACAAATCCATAAAGTATGCTTAATATGATTCCTGGTATATATTAGGCATGCTATAAACACAGAATATAAACGTCACTGTCATGGTTTGTGTTCACATGGCCCCCACAAGCCTCATGCAATCATGTTTATGGCTGAGTCTGGAATTCATGATTAGTTTGTTGTCTGGCACTAGGATTGGTGGGGTGAGTGCTCCACCCACCTGGGGGCAGAGCTGACACACAGTGTAAAGGCAGGAAGAAGGTGTGTCTCTCTCTCCTGCCTGGTTCCAGCTTTGCTGTTTGCACTGGCCCCTGCCCATGCCATACTGCCTTGCAGCCAGCTGAGTGTGGACTGAAACCCCCAAGAACTGTAAGAAATAAATCTTCCCTTCCCTAATTTTAGGCATCATATCCTGTCTCAACAATGAGAAAAACGTAACCAAGACAATTGCATACATATTTCTCCACTTTCCCACCAAACCAGGCACTTCAAAGGCAGCAGGATGGTCTGAGGTATAGTGTCAGTGTGACCAACAAGGAGTTTGAAATTGAACCTTTCCAGGAGCAGATTGGAGAGGGATAAAGACTTTAAACAGAATACTCCTTGGCAATGGAGATTTTAGTTAGACAGAAAGAGGGCTAGAAAGGCAGAGGTGGATCTGAACAGAGCTTTAGAGGTTGATATCTGAGCACGAAAATTTTCAGGAATATGGTCAAGGACAAATAGACTTACAAAAACAGGAAAAACAATCAACAAATGAAATTTTCAAGGGGAGACACTATTTACTGCCAGTAAACTAATTTTATTTGACTCCCTTGTAGCCCCAAAGGTCAAAATTTAAAGCATTTGTGGTTCATCTTCATCTTCCTCATTTGTTTAGCAAACTTTATTACTCTACTAGGTACCATATTCTGTGCTTATTGCAGTTTATGAAAATGAAATTGATAATACCACCCAAGGGACTCATTGGGCACCATAGGATACAGGTAAAGAAGCAGTTACAATTGGGGGTATAAGAGTGGTCCCTGCGGCAGCTGAGTGCAGGGCAGTCCAGCTGCCTGAGGGAGAAAGCACAACCTTTCAGAGGAAGACTGGAAATAAACATTCCATGATAATTATGACATGTGTATTATCACTGTCATAACCATAAACAATAATGATAATAGTTAACATTGCCCAATGCTTATTTTATGTGAGATGCCATGTGATGCACTTTACACACCTCATCTCCCATTTTTACATAGAATGGTTGCTATATATTGTACTCTATTTCACCATCTATTCAATTTCTAAATGCCTTTCCCACACACACTGGTAAATTGCAATACTTGCCAGATCATTGATCCTCCCACTCTCATTCCCTTAATAATATGGTAGAGAACTGGAAGTGACTGTATTTAGTCTCAGGCTGAATTTTTGATATAAGTGAATTTGCAATCCTTACTCCAGAGTCTTTGACAGAAACAGCCTGAGTGGGAAGGATCTAAGCAGACAGGGTCTTGCTGGCTTATCACATCATTCTGTTCTCCTAAGTGCAATGCCTTAAACCCACAAAATCCAACATAATGGGGTTGCCAAGTTTTCCAAGGGAAAAAACATAACCCTATTGTCAAGGTAGTGGCTGCTTAATACAATGAAAATAAAATAACAATAAGAATAGCCAACATTTACAAATTGCATGTATTGTAGACTAAATGATTTGGATGTACTAGCTGATTAAACCATACATGTATATGTACATGCTTCAATTTACAGACAGAGAAACAGAGGTCTAGTATATGCCTCGGTTGGAGAATTGAATATAAGCTGAGCATAGAAAAGGAAGTTTAGATTGTAGTTAGTTCTAGACTTAGAACCTTGTTCTTGGCCAAGTCCACTGAGAGAAATTCCATCTTCTCTCATGGCTGAGCACGGCAGATCAGTAGTCCCTTAAGATTACTAATTTTGTTGCAGGATCAAAGTTAAATTATTTTGCAAGAACTTCCCCAATGTGTCTCTGATTTCTCCAATTTAACACATCCTAATACAGGTGTTCCACCCACCACCAACAGATCTCGGCTCTTTACATACCCTCACTGCCTTTATGTAGAGGGTGCCTGGGCCCAACTGCCTTCTCTCTTCCTCATCACTGGTTTACCCTAATTTTAGTACCTGTCTCAAGGAGTCATCTTCCCCAGAAAGCTTGTCCAGATTTCTCAAAACCCACTCTATTGAACCTCCCATGCTTGACCACTTCTTTTATAGATTTCTACCTAAAACTCTAGAGTCAAAAAGGGTGCAATAAATCCATTTTATAACTCCAGAATTTACTAGTCCTTATAGGACTATTTTACTGATCTGTTGGAAATAAATAGTGAATGGTATCCCTGCAGGTCATCACTGAGATCACAGTTTGCAATGGCCTCATTAATTTTTGTTAGTACTGGAGTTGTGATTCTCTGCTTATGTTCTTTATTTGCTTCTCTCTTGCTGATCAGCACTTTAGGCATTAGGTACATGGCTGTGACAGTAATTAAAATTGATGACTGAGCATGACACTTCCATTTGCTAAGACAGCACAGTTTTGTTCAATACACTTTGCTTTTGCAACCAGCATCCTCTCAGCACTGGCATAAATCTGTGGCCTTTCCACAAGGATGCCATTTGTTCCTTTTATGTCTTGATTCATCACGTACTACAAAAAGTGTTGGCTGAGTAAGGTTTTTTGCTTCATGAAACTGTCACCAAATGTATCATAAAGAAGAATTAACCAGATGTCTGTTTGCAAGGAAAAAAACCCTAGTTTGTGAAGAGTCAGGGAATCTAAGGTTTCCCAAGAATTTCCAGTCTTGATGCTTGACTCAGTACTATCCTTGAGGGTCTCAGAACTGACCATCACATTTCACTTCAGTCATTGTTCTGCAAAACTTGTCTACTTTGCTTAAGGTCTGAGGCCTGAACCCTGATGTCTATTAGTTTTCTTAGATTCAGGTCAAAATTTAACCAAACTTACTGGATAATTTTGACCAAAATAACATATATTTGTGTTACCATGTTTAACTTATTTTTAAGCCACTTTATTGAATTATGACTCACATACAACAAGCTGTATATGTTTAATGTATACAAGTCATTAGTTTGAAAATAAGTATATAACTATGGAATCTTTACCTCAATCTGTGCCATAAGCATGGCCAACATCTCCAAAAGTGTACTTCCACTCTCTTTATTATTATTTCTATGAACTCAATTTCCTTTTCCTTGAGTTATCAGAACTTTCTCAGAACATACTTGTCAGTGAAACAAGTCATTTCACAGTTAGAAGTTATGTAAACTTATTGAAATTTGATAAAAGTAATATTCCAGTGTTCTACTTGGAGCAGAGGACAGTGAAACAAAATGTTCTTTGAGTTGCAGCAAGGAATTAGTGATGGTGACAGTGGTTATTCAACCTATTGGTATTAATAATAAAGACTTACAGATTCCAGACAACAAGGAGACTTGAAGGCATTGTTACAAATGCAACTTTGCTTTCTGGTCACCTTAAAACTTATACATAATACACTATTTACTCCAGGAAAAATATGTATTTTCTTCACTTTTGTGATAAATTTTTTTCATTGTGTGGTACTGGGATTGAACCCAGAGCCTTTCCTCTGAGCTGCATCCCCAGTTTCTCTCTCCCTCTCCCTCTTCCTCTCCCTCTCTCTCTCCCTCTCCTTTTTATTTTGACACAGGACCTTATGAGGTTCATAAGTTGCCTAGGGGGGCTTGGACTTGTGGTCAACATTGGTTTTATCCTGTGTCATCCCACACACACACACACTCTGAGAGATGAAGCCCCCAGCCACCAAACAACTTTCTGGCACACAAAACTACACATCGCTTCAGAATTTCCAAGGATTTAGGAGCTTACATGTCCTCAAATAGGAAGAAGACCAAATACATATTTCACAGTATCACAAGTGGTAGCTTCATTGACCTTGAGGAAAAGCTCAGTGTTTGTTGTGGGTCTGGGCTACAATTGCTGCTCTAAGTATAACCCAGAGGGAACACGATCTGACCTGGGGAGTTTGGACAAACAACATTCTCCATCAAGCCCAAACAACAGCACACACTTTTGTAGCTGAGATACTTGCAAAGCCACTCACATGAAATGGCAGCTACATTGCTCATTGTCCATTTTTGCCTGTTTTCAATGGAACTTGCAACTGGTATTAATCAAGTTGTAGTTGGTTTTATAATAAATAACTTCTCACCCTATCTTCCATCATAAATTCTGTGTCTCTCTTGTCCAGCTTTTGTTTTACCCTCATTCCTTCCCCACTCCCAGGATTGTTCATAGGTTTATTTCTATTACTTCTGAGGATTTTTTTAGACTAAACTTTTTTATACTGCTTTTTTAAAAAATCGTTTTTTCTCATTTTGATAATACTCAAGTTTGAACTTAAACTATAAAGGATGGCTTTTTTTTTCATTGTACCCTACTGTGTCTATGCATGAGGTCAGAGGTAACAAAGATCAAAAAGTTTTCACCTCCTCAGATTTTGATGAGTTCTTTTTAGTGTGGATAGGTACAATTTTAATTTTTTAAAAAGGGGTACAATTTCTCCCAGCACTCGGGAGGCTGAGGTAGGCAGAGCGTTGTGAGTTCGAAGCCGGCTTGGGCTACAACGCGAGCACAAGGCCGGCCTGAGCTACATAGTGCGACCCTGCCTCAAAAAACTAGGGCCAGGAGTTTGGCTCAGTGCCTTAAGCACCTGCTCTGGCAGGCGCGAGGTTGTGAGTTCAATCCCCGGTGCCGCAAAAAAGAAATAAAAAATAAAAAAAAGGGGTACAATTTCATTATCTAAAAATGATGCTGTAACACAGTCACATCAGATCACTTATTTTACAGAAATGACTAATGGTTTTCTTCTTTGTATTCCAGCCACAGCACCTACCCTTGACAGAGCACACCTGGAAAAAGTTAATTCAAGCCTTGAAACAAGTAAGAATTTCAGTAATGTTGCAGTCTTAAGTGTTATTTTCCATTCTTTACTGGACTGTCTTTTCCTGTTTCTTTTGATATTGATAACTGAATCACTAAATTAAAATTTTAAAGACAAACAAAAATAATTTTTTCAGTATTTATTTTTCAATTTCTCTACAAAGCTATTTCTTACCTATTTTGTTTATGGTTAAAGATGAAGTAAGATCAAATTAATGGAAGAAAAAAGAAGTGATTTATTATTATGGATCAGCAATGTTTGAATTTAGAAAATTTCCTCTTTTTAATACCATTTTTAAATCATTGCTATTATTATTTTGAAGTAATTATCTAATTATTACATTGGCAGAAAGCTAAACGTATCCTTCCAAATTGTGTGCTTAAAAACTCTCCCTTTACATAGCTGTCTCTCCTCTTTGGAATGACATGACGCCTCACCTTCTTGTCCTTCAACAACCTCTCTATCATGAATAAGACTGAACTCAAACATTGAATCTTGGGAAAGCTTCCCCAAATCCTTTAGGCCCAAACAGGTTTTTCCTTTTTGTACTTCTGTGGAATTTTGTCTGTGGTTCTCCTGCTTTAGTATGTATGTTGTCACTGTGCACTGAACTCACTGGATTGTGTGGGCTGCATGAATGAATTCATTATATTCAACTTTAAGTCAAAATCCATGTTTTGTGCTCTTTCTAAATCTCTTACATCACCTAAAAATCACTGACCTCATAGTAAGTACTTCTTTACTTAAGTTTTAAGGGTAAATATTTTTCACCAGTTGAAGCATATGTTTGAGTTTTTATTATACAGTAAAGAAAGGGAAGACAGTGTGACTAATTGAGCTTAAGCTATTACTATTTCGTTGGTAATTCTAGTATCATAAAACCATAATTTGAATTTTATGACTAAATTGCAGAGTAAATTTCTAATGTGCCATTTAAACATCATTTCCTGGGAGGTAACCCAAATTGAGGGTTCATGCTATATTTAACGAATGTTATCCACTTGTTATTTGCGCCAGGCCACAAACCCCGTACAATTCTGATTTAAAAGAATCTGACATGTTAATCTGCTCCTGAGTAACATGAGGGAAAGTTTAGAAAATAGGTAGTTGTTTCATTATGTTTGGATTATGCTAGCGAGTACATTCTAAAGCCTCATTAAATAAATAGAATGACCTTTTGTTTTCTCTAAAGAAATGAGGAGGAACCATTTAAGGATGTTTTACTAATGGTGTACAAGTTACATAGGAACCATCCTCCACATAAGAAATCATCCTCTGCTTTTCCCTCAAATGGTACTGTATTTCCCCCAAAATAAGACCTACTCAGATTTTAGAAGAGATATCATGCTAGAACTTATTTTCTGGGGTATTTCTTATTTGGGGAGAAAGGGAGTATTAAGCTTTCTCCGAACCGTTTTATTTGTTATTTCAGAGACTGAGGAGTTTAACCATCCTGTCTTGTTGAAATACAACATCTAGATGTGTTAAATAGCTTCCTACCAGTTATTTGGCAAGTCGTAATTTTCTGCTTTTGTGACAAGACTAGCTAAGTGTTTTTCACGTAATAGTAACTCACATAGGCATGACCTCCTTACACAAGGCAAGTTCTTATCTTTCTAGCTTTTTCTTATCAGACCCAGGAATGATTGGGTGAATTCAGCCCTGCTGTGGGATGGGTCTGTGTGTGTCAGTGTGCACCTGCCTCAGGACGTGTGCTTGAGCTGAGCCTCCATTATCATCAGAAGCATCTCGCCCAGATGTACAGACCTAGGTGCTCATCACCTCACTGTGTCGTTGTGAACATTGTCACTGTGTCTCAAACCCAGTTCTCTGCTGTGCACCTATCATTGACGTCTCCATTCACAGAGAGTAAAATACTGTCCTGACATCAAGGGCCTCACATTCTACCTAGCAAGTTAATTTTACATGAAAATCTAGTGTTTAGTGTGAAATAGCTGAGAATACTCTATAATAACTTATACCTTTTCTGCATGCACTTCTTAAAAAAATCTCAGATACAAAACAAAGACCCATAAAAGAAAAATAAAATAAAATCCCTCCTCAGAGATTTGATGAACATGTGGGTCAAATATATAATATTTTATTAAATGTTCAGATGATTGCACATCTTTTTGAGGATTTTCTTCCTCTCATTTTAAAAAGGTCATTACTTTTTCTGAATTTTTGATGTATCATAATAAAAGCAAAAATTTTGTAATCAGTGGTATTTCTACCTTGAGATAAAGTGAATATCCAACAGGAGCAAAGTATTAAGATCTCATTGATTGGCCTCTGAAGCATAAATTAGTCTCAAATCTTAAGAAAATAAGCATTATGTATATAAACACAAATCACTTCACCCACAGAATTATCCCAGTTCCCCCAAGAAGATGCATATTTCCACCCTGGAATCACTGGAACACTTTCCACTCTGCGGGAAAGACATACTATAGCCCAGTGGATTCAGAATTCAACCACTGGAACAGACAAGTTTAGTTTTAGTCCCAGTTCCATTGGATACCCACTGCATGATCTTATCTCAGTCTCATGACTTCTATGACTTGTTTTATTTCTTTCCTAAAATAAAAATACTACAATAATAACTACCTCATAAGGTAGTTATGAAAATTACAAGTGTTGATATATTTCATTTTGTTTTGTTTTGCTTTGGTTTTTTTGCTGCACTGGGGATTGAACTCTCAACCTCATACCTGCCAGACAGGCACTTAAGCCACTGAGCCAAACTCCCAGCATGTTGATATATTTGAAATAGAGCACTATATGGCCCAATTGTAAGCTTTCATGATATTTATTGTATTTTCTTATGTTTCTTGTTTTATTCTATTGTGTAGTAGATTGAAATTATGAAATTAACATATTTAACTTATGGAATGACATATATTTAACTGTATTTTGAATCATAAAATCATCACATCATTTGGTTGAACCTAGTGTATATAGATTTTGTGTTTTCTGTTCCCCTTTAATAAACTGTATTATTCATGAGTGATATATTATAAATCTTATATTCTACAGTATCTCTTAAGTACCTGGCACATGGTATTTAATGAATAGTTGTTGGATTTTGCACATGCACAAAAATGTAAAAAAGGAAGGTCACTCTTACCCTAATATCCTAAGTAATCTTTGGCTACAACTTAGTTTCATCCATGCATATCAGTGGTCATTTATTAAAGTTGAAGGATAAAGATATACAGGAAAAGAATATTTTTTTGTCCATTGCTGAGTATAAATATTTAGTCTTTCTTAAAAGTCTTCCAACAAATCTTAACTTCAGGTTATAGAATTAATGTCACAGACTAATATTGGGACAAATTGCAGGACCATTCTATGGAGTCATTTTTGTGTCCTGTTGACACTTCATCTTGCATGGAAATAACTAGTTAGTAACACTACTCCTGGCTGTTTCCCATCACAGCCCGCATAACTGCTAAACAACTCTCTCAGTTTTAAGCACTTTTGTTTACCAGATATCGTCAATATTAAGGTCTTACTACTTGACAACACAGCTAAAAGAGGCACAGCATAAAGCACGTATGTCTTTGCAGGGCTGGTGCTTTAGAGTGAATGTGCAGCACTTTTTTTGTTACAAACAATTTGAGCTTTGGACATGCATTAGGGAGCAGCACCGATAGAGGGTTCTGACATTGATGCTGGCTTTAAATTCTTGACAGTCTACTGGTTTATAAAGGATTCAGCAAATGATTCAGTAAGTAAACACAGATTCTTATGAGCCCTTTTAAGGAAACAGTGTTTATGTTGGCTTTTTCTTGCACCCAAACGAACGGTAAACTCTCCTGACTCACATGCAGCACTAATCTCCAGATGATGTCAAGCATTCCAGGAATACTATTTATCCCCTTCCTTGCTTCTTACAAAATAGGAGTCCTGCAGATAGAATTATATCCTCTATACAAGGGGAAATCAAGATATAGAGAAGACTGTTTAACTAGGTCTCTCAAAACACCAAATAGAGAGCAAAGAAAATATCAGTGTAGTGCTACATATCTGTTCTTAGAAAAGCCAACTGAAGTGTAGATAATGTATAGCAATAATTCAAACAAAACAACAGCGTTTACTTAAATATAGACTCCAGTGACTGTTTTTCAGCCTGAAATATGCTGATAATTACTGGCATTAGTTTCATACATCTTTGTGCTTTAATATACACTACCTTGCTTTATACGTAATGGTTTGGAAATGAAGATTCTTTGTAAGGTAAATGTTAGGTTTTAAACTTTTTTTCTCCTTTAATTCCCAACAGTCAATGCTGAGCCATAATCTGTGGTAAATAGATATTTACCACTTATTTATAAAAGACCTGTTCTTTTCTGTGCACATGCTAAGCCTGATGTTATTGAAACTCTGGAATGTAGATCACTTTGGATGGTAAACATATTTAGCCAGGTTTTGTATTTCTTTTGGAAATCAAGGAATAAGAAAATAGTCATAAAAGCCTTCAACTTCAAAGTACATTTTTAAGTCAGAAAAGAATGATAAAGGGTCTCTCTGAAAATTCTAGTGTGCCCATGTATACTGTGCATACTGATTCCTAGCATGGTTGCTCTGCCAAAGTACAACACACATTTTTTAAGGATGAAATCCAAGACAAACACACTTTCACCCTAGGTGACCCCAGTGGGTAGTGAACACTTTTTTGTGACTTGAGAAAGCTAGTGTCCCAGAGTTGTCTGTGACCTTTGAGTGCTTTGCCTGCAGCCTGCTGATCTGCTGCTTAGTCCTATGGTTTCAAAAACAACTCATCAATCACTGAACTCAAGAGAAGCTTCTGCACACAGGAACGTCTTGCTGGGAGAGGACATATGAAACTGTCATTCCAGAAGGCCCTTCATCCACACGTCTCCTACTTGTGATGAGCAGTCTTTTCAGATAATATACATTTGTGTAACAAAGTATTTTTGAATCTTATGTAGATCTGTCTTGACTTTTATACAAGTTAATCTGTGTAGAAAAAAGACTACACTTACATGAAAAAAAGATTTATGACTTTAACAAAGTACTCAAGCACAGGTATTGTTTATTTTCCTGTAGAAAACTATCTTCAGTTCAGCAATTATCATTAATGAAAATACAGAATTCACTCTCTAGTTTATTTTATGATCAATTCTTCTGAAATAAACTACATTGTGAAATAAGGATTAACACTATCTGCTCATCAGTTATGGGCATACAGACATTTCATTAGTTTTCATTCATTACTGTTAAAGTTATGCCAGCACATGAAAGCTGAACACACATGAATGTTTGGTGATGGTTATCATGAGAAATTTCCTGCAACTGCCTGTCTGAGATGAGTCATCATTATACCATATTTATTTCATGAAAAGTCATTGTGACACACAACGCCTGTTTCAGGGCAAATGACTTCGCAAGTGTGTAGTTCTTTCCTAAACTGCTACCACTGAATATGTGCTAAAGAATAAAGATAAAAGAACTTTCCTTTAGGAAACTGTACACTATAAAGTCTTATAAACCTACGACCTCATAGCATCATAGTAGAAGTATATTTTAAGGCCACTCATGAGCCCTTGGAGTATACTCAAGTGTCATTCATGTCTTTACTGTGGTAGGTTACGTTTTGGACTTTTATGTGTCATAGAAAACCAGTCCATAGTTTTTTGGGGATTTTCCCCCCCTCTCTCTGTTGAGGTTCCTTAATAAGTGGAATTTATAAATTTCAAATTTTAATTACTGTAAAAGCAGCATTTTCAGCAAGCCCATCGGTGTTCTCTGTTATTCGTACATGTGGCTTCATGTACCTGCCAGTGTGAAACTCTACCAGGCAAAACACATGAGTCTTCAGCTGGATGGAGAAACCACCAACACCAGTTTTATCATGATAGAAGTTCTATTTTTTGTAAATCCTAAAACCTTTTGAAACTGTGTGTCTTTTGCATTAAACAAAAGTGGCTATCTACACATATTTTCTTTCTAGATTTAAAGTAGTTTGAGGGCAGAGACTGAGTTTTCCTTGTATTTGTATGCTTTGCTTTCCTCTAATGAGCCAGTCGGGGCCTTGCACAAAATGGAAATTTAAGAAGATTTGTTAAATGAATATGATGCTGAGTTCTACTAATTACTTAGGAGCTAATGTAGAAGTGCAATAGGGAGAATGGTACTACCATATATTTCATGGTGCTCAAGTTTGATATTTTTCTGTCAACATTAAAACTAATACAGATAAGTAACATAACTCTTTCCTCAAGTCTGACAGCAGTGGGTACATTTCCTCTTTGTTTAGTTTTTCTTTCTCATGAAAGGTAAACAAACAAAAAATTCCAACAAAAGTCCCAGAGGTTCCCATTTTTGGATTGGGACTTTAAATTTGGGGAGTCTGATTTTTTTGAGTTCTTTATATATTCTAGATAGTAGTTTTTTGTCTGAGTAACAGCCAGCAAAGTTTCTTCCCACTCTGTGGGTCATCTCTTCACTCTGTTGATTTCTTTTGCTATGCAAAACCTTTTTGATAGATGAGATCCAAGTTGTTTTTCTGTGATATTTCCTGTGTGATAAGGGTTTTGTTCATAAAGTCTTTGCCTACACCAATATCTTCAAGAGTTCTACCTATTATCTCTTCTAGTAGATTTAGGGTTTATGTTTTAATATTTAGACCTTTGATCAACTTTGATTTTAGTTTAGTGTGCGATGAGAGACACAGGTCTAGTTTTAGTGTTTAGCATATGGAAAGTCATTTTTTCTAGTACCATTTATTAAAAAGGCTATCTTTCTTCCAGTGAAGGTGTTTGGCCCCTTTGTCAAAGATAAGGTGGTTGAGAGTGTTTGGAGTTGTTTCTGCACCTTCTAGTCTGTTCCATTGATTGATCCTTGGGTCTGTTTTTTTTTTTGTTGTTGTTGTTGTTGTTGTTTTAATTTTTTGCCAGTACCATGCTGTTTTCATCATAGTAGCTTTGTATTATTTCAAGTCAGAAATTTTAATTCTTCGTGTCTTGCCTTTGTTGCACAGAATTGTTTTTGCTATTCTAGGTCTCTTTTAGTTTCAAATAAATTTTAAGATTTCCTTCTCTAATTCTGTGAGATATGCTATTGATATTTTAATTAGCATTGCATTAACTCTGTAAAACAATTTTTGGAGTATGGTTATTTTCACTATGTTCGTTCTTCCTACCCAAGAGCAAAAAATATCTTTCCATTTTCTGATATCCTCCTTCATCTCCTTTTTCAGAGTATTGTAGTTTTCTTTTTATTTATTTATTTAAGAGAAAATAGATACAGAAGATAGACACAAAAATCGAAACAGACAGACAAACAACAACAACAGATCTGGTACGATAACATTGTAGGTTTACACACTGAGGTGGTTGAAGTTTGACAGTAGTTACAATATTGCATATCGTTACCTTCATAGGGGTTGGGCATATTGACAGATATATCAATTCAGGTATATTAACTTTTCTTTTTCAATAGCTATTGTATTTAACAATACGGTTTTTTAAACTATCTTATTTGTGCATATTTATAAATTTATGTCTTTTTCCTTTTCTCTTCCTTCCTTCCTTTCCCCTTAGAGTACCTCTTGTTATTATTGAAATAACTACCCATAACATCAGGTCTAATTTAACCAAGTGAACTAGTTCAGAGTGAAACCAATAAAGCATAAAAGAATGGTCATACTTAAGAGAAACAAAAAACTAAAGAGATCAGCAAACAACAACAACATATCTGATACTGTGAAAGTATAGGTTTAGTAATTTAGATGGTTGGAATTTTACAGTGGTTGCAATATTGTATATTGTTACCATTAAGGGGGTTGTTCAGATTGACAGGTAAAGACATGTAGGATTGATCTGGTCTTATGAATATCAACTGTTCTCTCTCACCAGTTAATGCATTTAGTAGTATAGACCTTCAAACTATCTTATGAATACCCTTATATAAAACTATGTCTTTTTTCCATACCTTCCTTCCTCGGTTCCCCTTGTAATACCTCTTATTGTCTTCAAACTAAATGCCCTTACCAATTGGCCCAATATAGTCGAACGAGATAGTACTGAATAAAACCAATAACAAATAAGATAATAGAGGCAGTACATAATAATGTAACGTTGATTTCTATAATGCTTCATGTTAGCTTCAAGGCAGTTGCCTATATCATCTGTTGTAACACAATCATACTAAGATAGGTTAAAATCCCTCAGAACAGAGCAGTGAAAGTAATACCTGGTTTTGAAGCAGGGTGATCATATATCACTGAAAGCTAGCCTTATGATTTTTGTTATCTTTACAATAGCTGTCTTTGTCATCATTTATGATGAAGATAGGCCGGTTGAGGTAGAATAGGATTAAACTAAACAGTTCATTGAAAACAATACTGATTTAAATCCTGTTAATGTATTATTCATTTGTCTACCCTGCTTGGTGGTATCTCTCTGTCTCTTTT
>RJWM01008758.1:29384-71388 GCA_004363535.1 Dasyprocta punctata
GTCGTGGAAGTATCTTGTTTCTCCATTGATTTTAAAAGATAATTTTGCAGGGTACATTAATCTGGGTTGGAAGTTATTTTCCTTCAGGGCTTGAAATATTTCACTCCAAGCTCTTCTTGACCTGATGATTTGTGTTGAGAAGTCTGTCGTGATTCTGATGGGCCTTCCTTTGTAGGTAATCTGTCTCTTTTCTCTAATAACTTTTAATATTATGTTTTTGTGTTGGATTTCTGGAATCTTGATTATTATATGTCTGGGTATAGGCCTATTTTGGTCAAGTTTAGCTGGAGTTCTATATGCTTCAGTTATCTGAAAGTCTCTTCCTGTTCCCATGCTTGGGAAGTTTTCTGAAATTGTTTCTGTAAATAGTCTTTTAATTTGATTTGTAGTTTTCAATATAAAGATCCTTTACTGTTTTTGTTAGATATATTTCTGTTTCTGGTTTTTTGGGGGGTTTTTTTGAATGCTATCATGAAAGATGTGGTTTCCCTAATTTCTTTCCCAGTGAGTTTGTTGTTCATGTGCAGGAATACTATTGATTTTTGAGTGGTGACTTCATATCCAGCTTCACAACTGACTTTGGTTATTAAATCTTGGAGTGTTTTGGTGGAGTTTGTGGGGTCTTCTATGTAGAGTATCATGTCATCTGCAAATAATGACAGTTTAACTTCTTCCTCTCCTATCCTTATTCCTTTTATTTCTTTTTTTGTCTGATTGCTTTCCAGAACTATATTGAATAGGAGCGGTAATAGCATACATCCTTTTTTTGTTCCTGATTTTAGAGTGAAAGCTTTTCAGTTTTTGTCCACTTAGTATGATGTTGTTATAGATGACTCTTATCAGACTAAGATAAAGACCATCTATTGCAATTTTCTGTAGAATTTTTTAGCATGAATGGGTGTTGGACTTTGTCAAATGCTTTTTTGTGTCTATTGAAATAATCATGTGGTTTTTGTCTTTGGCTTTGTTGATATAGTATATTACATTTATTGATTTGTTTATGTTGAACTGCATCCCTAGATGAATCTACTTGGTCATGGTGTATAACCTTCTTGCTGATTTAATGCATTCTGTTTACCAGTATCTTACTGAGGATTTTTGCATGTGTGTTTATTAGGAAGATTGGCATGTAATTCTCTTTTTTTGTTAAATCCTTCTCTGGTTTTGGTGCCAGGGTAATACTTGCTTCCAGGAATGACTTTGGGAGTATTGCTTCCCTTTCAACTTCATAAAAGACTTTGTGGAGTAATGACATTAGATCTTTGAATTTCTTATAGAATTCAATAGTGAATCCAGCAGGACTTGGTCTTTCTTTGTTGATAAGTTTTTAACTACATCTTTAATTTCATTTACATGTATTGGGTTTTTTAGAATTTTTATAATAGTTTTGATTCAGCTTTGGTAATTTATATGTATCTAGAAATCTGCCCATTTCTTCTGTGTTTTCCATCCTATTACTGTAAAGGTTCTCAAAGTAGGTATTGATCTTCTGGATTTCTGCAGAATCTGCTGTCATTTCACCTTTTTCATTCCTAATTGAATGGATTTGAGTATTTT
The DNA here is from genome assembly GCA_004363535.1 of Dasyprocta punctata. Taxonomy (NCBI): domain Eukaryota; kingdom Metazoa; phylum Chordata; class Mammalia; order Rodentia; family Dasyproctidae; genus Dasyprocta; species Dasyprocta punctata. The sequence goes on from RJWM01008758.1 coordinate 30,942, forward strand.
CTTTCCTTGTTTTTAAATAAGTTTGGCTAAGGGTTTATTAATTTTATTTCAGCTTTCAAAGAACCAACTCTTCAATTCATTGATTCTTTGTATTGTTTTCTTAGTCTCAATCAAATTAATTTGTTATGATCTTTCTCATTTTCTCCCTCATGTGAGGTTGAGCTTGACTTGTCCTTTTTCTAGAAGTTTGAGGTTCAACATTAGATTATTTGTTTCACCTCACTGTTTTCCTGAAGTGAGAATTCATCACTATAAATTTCCCTAGTAGGACTGTTCCCTGTCCTTTCTCCTTTCCTTGCTAACCACTGTCTTTAGGTATAAAAGAGATGGGACTGTACAGATAACTAAAAGTTATGCCATTAAAACAAACTTTTTGTACTTTTCCAAAAGGGCAACTTTACCTTAACTGAACTAAATTCAGCCAAAATTTCATTTCACTGAGGTTTTAGAACACTTAGTGCCTAAATGAGGTATTGTCGATAATCATGCACTGTTGTAGATGAGTGTTTGTTCTATGAAAGTCTAAAATACTCCAAAATCTGAAGCTTTTTGAGTGCTGACATAATACCATAAATGGAAAATTCCATACCTGTTTCATTTAGTGGGTCATGATCAAAACACAGGTATACTGAAAATATTGAATGAAATTACTTTCAGGTTATATGTATTAGGTATGTATGAAATATAAGTAAATTTCATGTTTAATCTTACCTCTAAGAAATCCCAATAAATATGTGCAGATAGTCCAAAATTTAGAAAGAGTAAAAATCTGAAATACTTCTGTTTTAAAGTATTTCAGATAACATATATCTGAGCTGTTGTGGTTGAATTCTTTCTGTGTACATTTATAAGCTTCTAGAATCTCTAAGTCAAAATATGATTTTGTTTCAGAAATTAAGGTATAAGGAGCTTTTCTGAATCAATTTCAACAACAACATAAATGATATATTAGCTTACAATTAAGTGCCCAGGATAGCCCCTATCAACCTCTTCGATTTGTGCTGTGGCTGGCTGGAAGCGTTACATCAGAAGCTTTGATCAGAACTCTGATACATAAGAAGAAAGAATGTTTCACACACCACCTCACCTCACCCTATCGCTGGCCACTCTTTCCTACATTTTACTATATATATTCTGCTTTTCCTGAGTAAAAGGTCAGCTAGAGGGAAATTTTTTTATTTAAGAGAAAAAGGCACAGAAAAGAAAAACAAAAAGGAAAAGAGACAAACAAACAACAACAACAAACCCAGTACAATAACAGTACAGGTTTACAAAACAAGATGATAGGAATTTGACAATGGTTGTAATATTGCATATTGTTACCTTCAAAAGGGTGGCTTAGATTAACAGATAAAGACATGTAAAATTGATCTAATTATGAGTATTAACTGTTCTTTTCCAATAACTAATACATTTAGTAGTATAGTCATTTTAGCTATCTTGTGTGTGTCTATGTGTGTGTGTGTATATATATATATATATATATATATATATATATGTATGTATGTATATATCTTTTTCCCTAGAGGGAAATTTTTGAATTAGGTGAAATTTGTCTTTGGAAAGCTCTCCAGTTATCTTCTTTGAACATTAAAGAACAACTTTCTAAAGTATGATAAGCCACAATGTGAGGTCTTACACCAGGAAAACCAGAGTAATATTCACCAACTCCTTTCTGTTCTGCAAACTTCTATTTGCTGAGATATTTGTGAGCAAGTGCCTTATTTATTAGTTATTAATTGTGGATGGACTGATGACATCCCTGGCTGCACTTGGAGAAGTCAGAAGGCTGAAAGGGAAGAAGCATATCAAAAACATATCCAGGGAGGTGAGGTTATTTAAAAAATCTTTAAAGTAAAGTGATTTCAATGGAACAGAATTATCTGGAAGTGAATATGTTTTTGTTGGGACAAAATCTTTTAAAACAGAGACTTGAAGATAAATGGCAGGGGCCTTCCTTGGTGATTCTAAAACCACAGGGAGAGCCCAACATTCTACTGGGTTGTCAGTATACATAGCCAATTCTGAAAGCCTCAGGATACTAAACTGGTGATTCTTGGTGGGCACACTGTCAGGATCATCTGCTAATATTTTCAGTAAATGGCAATGTTGGAGCTCTACCTCAGACACTGACAGAACTCTAGCATAATGGATTTGTTTTCTGTAGCTGTTGTAACAAATTGCCGCAAACTGCTGGCTTAACAACAGAAATCTGTTTTCTCACAGTCCAGAAGGCCAGAAATCCCAAATCAGGTTGTAGTCATGGTTCTTTCAGGAGCTCTTAAGGAAAATCTACTCCATGCCACTCTCTCAGGTTCCACTGGCTGCTGCCAATTTGGTATTTCTTGCTTTGTAGACACATCACTCTAATCTCTGCCTCTGTCTTCATCTTGCTTTTCCCTGCGTTTCTTCATCTACTCTTCTTTTATCAGAAAAAGGTAAAACAAAATTTCAGATCAAAATAATAGGAGAATAACACTAGTTAATACATTACATGTTATCTTTAAAGTAGTTGCTAAGGGTACAAGATATGGGCATAAAAATTTCTCTAATCCATATTAGCACAAACCTTCCTTTTTAATGAACTAAGAGACACTAATATTATAAATGGCTTGCATCTATTCTTTCTTTATGAATCTTAAAATGAAACCTGTCCCTGAATTTAGAACTTACAATAATTCAGGATGATCTCTTCTTAAAATGCTTTCCTTAATTGTATGCACTTTTACAGGTTACTAGGGCATCTCATTATTCCAAAAATTGTTATATCAAGCAAAATAATAAAGCAATTTGAGTATTTGCATGCATTACATTTCAGAATAATTAATAAAATAAAATTTAATACATCCAAGTTAATAAATGAAGAAGACTTGGAAAGATTAGAAAAACCATTTTCTAATCCATCCAAATAAGATGATCAGTGAATAATGAATACATAAACATACTCACTACTGGGCGAATCAATTAACAACAGCTTGAACTCAGACCCACCATATCCAAAGACATTGTGTGTGTCCTATTACAGGAGTCCACAGCATCATTCCTGATGGTTCTGCCCATGAGAGTTGAATTGAATCGAATCAAACCTCTACATTAAACTGCCAGTTTATAGGAAATGATGAGGATAGAGGAGCATTTTAAATGATCCTTGAAGAATGCAATCTAAAGGAAATTGTCTGGTTTCTTCAACAACAAAAAAAGATGTATTAAAAAGAAAAAAGAAGCCAAGTACAGTGGCACATGCCTGTAATCTCAGCAACTTAGGAGGCTGAGTCAAGAGAACACTTGTGTTTAGAAGTTGGTAACAAGCCTGTACAATATAGCAAGGCCCTGTCTCAAAAAATAAAATAATATAAATAAGAAAGAAAGTGCTTCATGGATTAAGAAGACTTAAGAGATATGATGTGGCCTTTGTTTGCATTATGATTCAAACAAATCAACTCTCAAATAATACTCTGGAGATATTTTTAAAAATTTGGGCACAGACTGGATATTAGATGATACTCAGCGACTATTGTGAATTTGTTAGGTGTGATACTGATATTATTTTTAAGAATAAGAGATACAAATCTAGGGTTGTGAATGAATGCATGTGACTTTTTAAAAGAGATGGAGTACAGAAAACAGGATTGGTGAAATACTGTTATTGTTGAAGCTGGGTGATTAATATGTAAGAGTTCATCAAACCGTGCTTCTACATCCTGTTTACAAATTTCATAATGAAAATTGAATAATTCCTCTTGAACACATGGTCTCAACTCCCATTCCTAAGAAAACACAAATCACATTCACAGTAGAACCCACACATTAGTCTTATTAGTGATCAGAGTCATATCTCAGTAAAGTGGCGAGGCCCATACGGAACAAAGTTTAGAGAATTACTGTGGGGAAACAACAGTATGTGTGAGTTCTAGCTGACTACACATTGAATGAGTTGTGCTGAAGTGTGTGGTCCTGAAAAATTAATATTGAAAAACATACTTGATTCCAAATGCCAAGGAAAAACAAATGACTGAGCTGGAATTTACAACTATGACCCTAGGTAGATCACAGTGGAGGTCACCTAGTGCTGAAGGTCTCATTGCTGCTGTTAACTAGCAGGGTTGTATTTGCTTGTATGAAAGCTCTGTTGGTATGAGCAATTTATAAAATGATTTTAAAATAACCAGCATTGTTGTGGCCCCCCTAGAGATTCCAACATTATGTGGCCATGAAGCGTTTACATTTTGCTCACTTGGATTAGCTTTCTATCAATCCTAAAACAAGCTAACAAAAAAGGGAAAGATAACCAATAGATTTGATGTAATCACAACCCAAAAAGTTAGGCTTTTATTTGTTTGTACTTTCTATCTACTTGCTTTTGAGGTCGTAACTTAAGAGCATGCATTTGCAAACCCACAGAGAATTTAAATATAGCCACCACCCTGCCCTTGCCCATGCTGTACTTCCTGCCCCGTAGTCAGTCCCATCTGTTCTACCATTCCAGGTCAGGGCTTTGAGTTTGAGAGTTCTACAGGTAGCATAGTAGTTCAAGCTCACATAAACAAGATGAAATCAAAATTATAACCAAAAAGATCATTTAGTTTCAAAGACTTCAGTTTTCTTACTCTTGCTGAGTGAGTTCTGGGATTCCAAGGTTTAGATCTTCTCAAAACCAAGTAGAGTACCACTTGCACCATATGTACCTGATTGTTTGCATTGACTTGTAACCTGTCCTACTCTGAAAAGAAAAAGAAAATATGCTTTTAATAAAATATAGGCCTACCCATGATTTACCTTCCACCAAATCATACTTAGGTTTCCTACAGTGTTATCTTTTATTCTTCCTATATGTAAGGTTTCTAGAGCAGAGCAAATTGAAGAATGTCAAGGTTACATTAAACATTTTAGACCAAAGGCTGAATAAACAAGGGTGTAGCAGAAATGAGTCTCTGCTTATATCAGTGTCAAAGGGACAGAAGTTGATCTCATAAATTATTATAAATGAACTGAGTGAATTTAACCCCAGCATGTGCCACTCATTCTCTATTTTTAGGCCTGGTGCCTACATGTTAAGAAAATAGTGGGTTTCATTCGACAGGTGACTGAGTAAGCTTTTGGCCTGCAAGCTAATAAGGGTCAATCTGCATCACTCATAAAAGCTTTATTTTTATTTTCCCAGAGTAAATAACCAAGAGAAGATCACTACACATTAGAGTTAAGTTCTGTGAGGACAGAAATTTCCACTTTGTTTTCTGTTGTGTACTTGGCACCCAGAATTATGCCTGGCCCATAATGGGTACAAATGTATATCTTAAAGAAATGAATAGTTCTGCAGAATAGACATTCTCTACACTTGGTTGAGTAATAATTCTATATGCTCTGATCCTAGGTAAATATATAATATATATTCATTGATATAACATCATCATATATATATAGGTATGATTTTATCCTAAAAATTCACTTGAGGTGTGTGCTCATGCTCTACACCAAGAGAGACCAAGAGAGAACATTCCTGAGATTCCATGTTTGCCACCAGCACACTAGCCTCTAGTATCTCACCTACCCTTGATTTTCAAGTTACAAGTCTTATGATATTAGACTTGGAATTGTGTCTTATATAATTTCTTATATTGGGATTTCATTTTTAAGATTTTATTTTCTTTTCTGGGTTCTTAATACCTGCAATTGTTGTTCATAGGAGCATATTAGGTTGATAACTCTTCAAGTATCATCTTTCTGTTATAAACAGAGGAGGTAAATTAATCGCTTAGCATGAAACAATTCCATTTGCTTTAGAACACTATAAACATAGCCTTAGCTTTGACTATAATTATAGTATGTGGGTGATGTTTGTGAGAAAGTAGTATAATCATAACATTATAGTTGGGAAGCAGCTGAATAGAAAACACTGTGCAGCACTGTGTAAAGTTTCAGGTAGGATTATGGTCCCATTCAAATATGAATAAGAATGATTAGCAATTGCAACCAAACACTTTGTTACATGATATCAATAATATTCAATCAAAGATCAACATAAAAATGTAGGGAAAATCCTATACCTTTATTGTTTATATGCACCTAGGAATTTTATACCAAGGTCTAACAGAGAGTAGAGATGCTCACCAACATGAAGATAGCATGAATGAAATCACCACAAAAACCAAGCTCTAAAAATAATGCATCAGTGGTCTCACTTGGTTTTCTCCTCCCTGCTCCTGGCAAAATGACCCTGCATTCTTATATCAAGTGCTATTTTGAAATTTCATGTCCCTGACTAGGAATTACTTTCCTCTTTAATAGTCTAATACAGCAGTTCTAGATTTTGTGCTACCATAAATAAAAGACCGCTGTATTCCTCTAATTTGATTGACATATTGGTGACATCATATGTATTTGTCAAGTCATTGAAATATAAACTTAAACTAGTCCTTTACACTATGTCAAAATTTATCTCAATTTTAAAAAATTAAAGACTAGAAATTTCTGGGATCAAGACATATGAGGCAAAATTAGCATTGTCAGAGCAGCTGGCTAGAGTACCCGATCAACCACTTAAAAGTTATATACCACTTGATGTCTGCTTTCTTTATTGTCAAAATTAAAATATTTTTATTTATATTCCACCTTCCCACAGACCAGGTTGACAAACATGTGCACATTCTTTACACGTGACTTAGTAATCTGGAAATCATAGGGTTTTTTAAAATTTATTCTCAATAAATTGTTGCTTCAAATGGTTAAGGAGGGTGGCAGGAAATCCCAGGCGTGTAAGCAGACTTTCAGTTTATTTCTGGGAGGAAGGAGAGCATGGCCAGCTGTGGAAGGAGTATGTGTTTGTCTTGTGTTTGTGTATGTGTTTCGGAAGATGAAAGGGATAATAATTTATGCCTCTTTCATCTCTACTCCTGGATTCTCCTTAAACCTGATTGTTTCCTTTACTCCAAGCCTCAAAACAGACTCATCACCCTCCTTTGGTAATATGAGGAAGCTGGGATATTCATTATCCCCATCTTACCCTATTGCCTTATTCTGTTCTAAGTGTGTAATAGCAATAATCATGATGAGATGAGGCAAAGGAGGAGGAAGAGGAGGAACATGTAGTAGCAGTTATTAGTAGTAGTGACAGTTGTAGTATAGTAAAAGGATGAAGAGAAAGAGGACAAATAAAACTAAGTCTTTCCTGTACCTGAATGGTAGCTTATATGACAACTACTTGAAGATTTGTGTTGTTTATTTTGTAGTATCCTTAACATACTGTGACAACCTGCAATATCTTTAGCTCTTAAACTCCAGTGTCTTGAATTGATCAAGTTTCTTACTTCTAGAACAAGTAATAATAATCTTTTCTATCTGAGAGGTTGAAAACAGCACAGTGACTTTCCTAATATTTACTTCATATGAGAAGAGTATTCGAAAAATGAAAAGTCAAAGAAATAGCCTGACCCAGACTGTGCATCGGACAGTTTTGGCTTTAGCTTGTTCTAAAACTGTTAGGTACTAATTGTGGGATTTCAGACAAGTCATTTCACCTCTAAGACCTTGGTTGCCCATCTGTGAACAAAGATAGATGCTAACTACTTCATAAACTTGCATGAAAACTTTCACTGAGCATGAAGTTAGTTTCTTCCTGTTTCTGTCCAGCTATGAAAATATGGGCAATATATCATTAACATTTCATTAACACAAGGGAAAATTATATAAACATACTAAACAGAGCATCTGAGTTCCTTCAGAATGTTTTGAAAAGGGGTACTTATTTGGAATCTTATAAATAGAATACAGAGTATTTGTAACATACTAATAATTTAAAATAAATTAAACATGCTTTAATGAATCTAGGAAAACTGGGAGAAAGTAACACATAAAGATGAATATTTAATAAAAGTGAAAATTTTCAAAGTAATATGGCATAATCCTGCATTGCTTAACAGTGGAGATATATTCTGAGAAACGTGTTATTTGGTGTTTTTTGTTATTGTGAGAATGTCGTAGGTGTACTTACACAAACTAAGATGACTAGACCTCACCATTGTATACATGGTCCATCTTCAACCAGAACTTATTATGTGTCACATGTGATGCAGTACAAGCCATTTGATTTTTGCAAAGTAATACAGAAGCCATAAAACCCCACTCTGAGATGTCAGAGCCAAAAAGGCTCATTCCCTTTGAAGGACTCTTGGCAACAGACCTTGTCCTCTATTCCCTGGGCATTACTTCCCACTGTAGATAAGCACACTCTTGTACATAAAATAGTAGACAGAATAACTAATGAGAAACTGAAATGATTTATCAAAACTGATTAAAAATAATTAAATCTGAAATTCTGTTTCTAAGCACGAAGTGGGCTGATTTCTGCTACATTTTGAAAAAGTAGTTCAAAACAAGAACAATTTGACTGCTACAAAATATTATTGCAGATTGAGACTACTGAAAATATTCTGAAAATCCCATTTACTTTAGTAGTGAGCCAACCATTCACAGGATAAATCAGAATCCTTTCCTTTAAAAAATGTAGATTGCAGGAAGATGGCAGAACAGTAAGCAGCAGAGTAAAGAGCCCCTCTGAGAGATATAGTCCAGATGCTGGAATATAGCATTGTGGGAAAGACAAGAAGGAAGGAAGTGGATCTCTTGGACCCAGGAAGAATCTAAAGTGAGAATTGAAGCCCACAGAAAGAGTAAAAAGAAAAACTTAAATGAAGAAGAAGGTGGTATTGACTGCACCTTCACCTGGAGCCAGACCCACTGTGTGAGAGGAGCTGTTGGAACCTGGGGACACACAATCAAGGTGAAGTGGTGGTTGGTAACCCTGGAGGACACTGCAGAGAGAGGTAGCATTGGAAGGGAGCAGCAGGGGACTGGAGCAGCAGATCTAGAAGACTGAACTGGCTGGTGGTGAGTACAGCAGACTCCGTCCTCCCGCAAGAGACAGCAATTGGCCAGGAACCATTCAAAGTCAGGCCGGATAAGCCTGGAATCAGAACTGCTCCTGGCTTCCCCCAGCAGCTCCTAGCTGGTCGCAGACCCATGGAAATTGCTCGAATTGAGCCCCACCCCCACATGCATTCTAGCAGCCATTGAGGAGGTTCCCTGTGGGTAGCCAGCTTGATCTGGAGGCAGCGGCCCCACACATGATCCAGGGGTGGTAGTGGAGGATCCCTGCTGGTGATCAGTCCAGGTCTGCAGGCCCCGACCAGTCCTGCCCCTGCATGCACTCCAACAGCCATCGGGGAGACAATGCAGCCTGGGAAAAGCAGCAGACAGCCCTGCACCAGTGCACCCAATGACCACCATCAGATATGTGCAGCCAGCACTGACAAGAAGAACTGAACAGTCTCACTTCAGAGAAATTGTAGCCAATGTAGGAAGTGCCTAGGACCCCAGTACCCACTTGTCTGGAAGAACCCAGGAATACCTCAAGACGAAGAAGCTAAAGGCAGTCTCTGGCCTCCAATCCAAGCAGAGCAAGTCCAGGAGATGCAAACATGGAAAAGATCAGGAGTCGCACACCTGAAGTTTCTAAAGTGATGGCAACTAAAGTAAAGAAACAACTTTATGAGACTATAAAAGAAATTAGAACAGAAATACCAACTCAGGTAAAAGAAGAAATGAAAAACATAATAAAAGAATTGCTAGGCTTCTCTAAAGAAGACATAGATTAAAAAAATGGAGGAGCATAGGAAAATGAGGGAAACTTTGAATGAACAATACAAAAAAGATCTAGAATACATGAAACAGATTCAAAGAGATATCCAGGAAATTAAAAACTCCATTGAAAGTTAGCAAAACCTTGGAAGAGACTGAAGATAGACTTTGAAACCTTGAAGACAGGTTTGCAGCTTGTGATTGCAAAAGGAAAGATCTCCTAAAAATAACAAGGAACCTTGAAGTAATAATTCAATGACTGCAAGACAACCCAAAGAAACACAACTTAAGAATAAAAGGTGTGAGTGAAAAAGCAGGGGTGAACACAATTGACATTCAAAGTCTATTTACAGAAATAATATCAGAAAACTTCCCAAGCATGGGAAAAGGAAGTGACTTTCAGATAAGTGAAGCATATAGAACTCCAGCTAACCATAACCAAAATAAATCTACACCGAGACATATAATAAAGATCCCAGAAATTCAACACAAGAACAGAATATTAAAAGCTGTTAGAGAAAAGAAACAGATCACCTATAAAGGAAAACCCATCAGAATCATGCCAGACTTTTCAACACAAACCATCAAATCAAGTAGAGCTTGGAGTGAAGTATTTCAAGTCCTTAAAGAAAACAACTTCCAATGCAGATTGATGTATCCTGCAAAACTATCTTTCAAAATTAATGGAGAAACAAGATACTTCCATGACAAAGAACAACTGAAGGAATTCATGACCACCAAATTAACCCTACAAAGAATACTAAAGGACATTCTAGAGAGACATAAAAAAAGACCACAGCTCCAGAAACAGTAGCAGAGGGGTATCACTGAACAGGGCAGAAAATTGAATGGAGAGAAAAAGTAGACAGCCAACAGCAGGAAAATAGCATGGCAGAGATGAGGCAGTGCATGTTGGTCGTAACCACTAGTGTAGATGGCTTCAATTCACCAATAGAAAGAAACACAGGCAGAGTGGATCAGGAGACAGGATCCATCAATATGCTTTACACAAGAAACACATTTAACTCGAAAGGGGGTTCATAGACTGAAAGTCAAAGGAGAGAGAACAATGCTCTATGTGACAGGGAACCAGAAAGAAGTGGGGGTAGCTTGCCCATTAGCTGCAGAGTGAACAAGAAAGACATGGCATCTTTATACAAGGGAAAGCTAGTCAGCTTAAAGAAAGATAACCATGAGGCTCTTGTAGGTAAATGGATACAATTTAAGATCATGCTCATGGATGAAATGATGCAGACTCACATGGGTGAACATCATGTTGTCTCCCTAGTATAAAAAACTAAAGGATTGAAAATACACAATAGGATGCCAGACACACAATATGTATTGTGAAAGTGAAAGGAAAGGAAATGTCTAAAAAGGGAAGGCAGTGGCCATTGTTAATCTATTATCATGATTTGAATCCCATAGTGTTTTCACTGTTCTGTTTAGTTTGGTTATATTCTGTTTTGGTTTGTCTAATTTTATTATATTTGATGGCATGGACAACTATTTCAAAGATAACAAAATACATTCTGGTAGCCATTATTGATTTCCTATTACCTTGTTTTGAAGCCCTGTATTACTTTCCTTGTTTTGTTTTGAGTGACTTTATTCTATTTTGATTTGATTGTATTATACCTGATGATATAGGCAGCTACTTAGGACATAACAAGAGGCATTATGGTAACCATTATTTTGTTACTATTGTTTTGAAGTCCTGTATTGCTTGCATTGTTTTGTTTTTATTGATTTATTCTGTACTATTTTGTTTGATTTTATTATGCCTGATGGTATGGGCAGTTATTTTGAAAATAACAAGAGGCATTGTGGTAGCCATTATTGATTTCCTTTTATCTTTTTTTGAAGTCATGTATCATGTTCATTGTTTTGTTTTGATTGACTATTCTGTTTTATTTCATTTGGTTTTATTCTTTTCAAAATAAAAAAAAATTTTTAATGTAGATTGCAGTGGGAAGAAAATATTAGTAGGTTTCAACCTTCAACTACAAAAGAATTAGGAGTATTTATTGAGCACTAGAATGAAAAGACAACCTACAGAACAGGAAAAAATTTTAGCCATTTGTTCCTCAGACAAAAGACTAATATCTAGAATAAATAAAATATTGGAAAAATCACATCCCTCAAATTTAAAGATGCAATCCAAAAATGGGCATCTTAGATGAATATACACTTCTCAGAGGATATACTACAAATGGCAAATAAATATAGGAAAAAATGTTCAACATTATCGGTCATTTGAGAGATGCAAATTAAAACAATTTGCACTACCTCATTCCAGAAAGAATAGCTGTCATCAAGAAATCAACCAATATGAAATGCTGATGAGGCTGAGGGGAAAAAGAAACACTTCTCCATTGTTGATTAGTGCAACTACTATGAAAATCAATGTAGAGATTCCTCAAAAAACTAGGACTAGAGTTTCCATTTGACCCAGCTATGAAAAGCATCATACCATACCGATATATGCTTAATAGCAGCACAGTTTGCAATAACTAAAACTTGGAAACAACCCAAATGCCTATCAACCAATGAATGGATAAAGAAAATGCAGACTTTTTTTAATGCAATGGAGTACTACTCAGCCATAAAGAAGGATAGACTTGAGAGTTTTCTAAGTAAATAGATGCATCTTGAGACCATACTCTTAAGTGAAATAAATTGAACAAACATGTAAATATCATACTGTCTCTCTGGTGCAAGAAACCAAAAGTGTAAATAAGAAGCAAAATATGTAATAGACATTGTAAAATAGGAAGAAATTGTTCAAAAGGGAAGAGGAACTAGGGAGCAGGAAGAAGAAGGAAGGGAAAAGAAAAAATAAGAAAAAAAGGATAAAATGGGAATAAGTCTTTGTAAATAAGGATCGGAAGAGGCTTGAAGGGAGGGGTATAGAGAAAAAGAGGAATATGTAAAGATAGTCTGTATAGTCATTGGTGATCTTTTCTAAGTAGACTTTATGTTGTTTTATCTTATTTCTAAATTTTAAAATATAGGTAAATTTTAGTTTTGGTATAATATACAATATGGTTCATCTTTGTACCATAAATACTGTTCTTTTGATATTTAGAAGTTGGAGACTTTCTAGAATTAGACAATTTGTAATGTATATTAAGCAATTGTACATTCACAAAGTTGTATTAAAAGTGCATTGGTATTAAGAATTTTTTCCAATGGGGAAAAAAAGATATATCTTTTACAGGTACAACTTCCCTATGATGAATGAGATCATTGTGTACATCTAAGTTGTACTAATAAACTTAGAAAAAAAAAAAAGAAATGCAGGGAGTAAACAGGGATAGGGTAAGGCTGTTGGAAAAGAATAAAGATACTACTTCTGGACCAAAAGTACTTACAATTATGTACTAGAAGCTCTTGTTCACATTTTTCTTAGGCCTTGATGTTATTCAGTCACATATGAAGGTGCATAAAGTTACTAAATTATATTACAAGAAGCAGCAGTGTCAATGAAATGCTTGTATTATATTCTCTGCCCCTGTTATCTGCTGTTGCCTGGTGGATTTGCGAGCAAAGACAGGAAAATGCCAGTACCAGTCAGTTGCAGATAATGAATTTATTTGCTCCAAAATTTTTCACTGTATTATTAAATTAGATCAGTTGGAACTAAAAAGTAATAAGATTTTTTATGTGGTTCATGAATTAATTTAACTATTTTGAGAGTTCTTTGAGCAAAACATCACTGAATTTTATTTAAAATTCCCAGGATATTCGCTTTTACAGGTAACATCATTTAAATACTGTTATGGTTTGTGTCTGGATGTCTCCCCAAAGCCTCATGTGGTCTTAGGGGCGGGCTTCTAGAGTTTGTGATTGATTCATGGTCCAGTGCTAGAATTATGGGTGTGAGTGCTACACCTACCCTAAGGTGGGTAGCCTGCATGCAATGTAAGGGACAGAAAGAGTCTTCTCTCGTGCTTCTCCCCTTCTTGCTCTTGTTGCTTTTGCTGTTTTCCACCACTGTGAACTGTTGTCCTCTGTTATGAGCCGCCCTACCTTGGAGCCAGCTGATTATGGGCTGAAATCTCTGCAAACTGTGAGCTTAATAAACCTTTCCTTCCTTAATTTTTGGCATCAGGTATTTGGCCTAGCAATGAGAAAAAAGTAGCCAACACAAATATACAGGAACTATGCCAGCACTCAGAAGGCTGAGGCAGGAGGATCATTGTGAGTTCGAGACCACCCTGGGCTACAAAGTGAGTTCAAGGCCAGCCTGAACTGCACTGTGAAACCCTGTCTCAAAAAATAGGGCCAGGGATTTAGCTCAGTGGCGTACGTGCCTGCCTGGCAGGCTCAAAGTTGTGAGTTAGATCCCCGGTAACAAAAAAAAAAAAAAAAATATATATATATATATGTATGAACTGATCAAAAGTATAATTATTTATAATTACTATTATAAAACTTCATTTCTTCAATGATTTTCTCCAAACTGATATCACCAATCCAGAACATGGATGATATTACTTTTTAAAAGGGAAAGCTGTTTCCATTTGGTGAGATTTCTACTACCATCTCAACTTCAGTTTTATGTTGTAGTATAAATATTTTTAAAAATGTATTACTAGACCTGTAGGTATAGCTCAGTACGGAGCATGCATAAGGCTGGTAGAGTCTCTGGTGTGTTGGTTGTGTAATTTTAAAGATTATGTTTGTATTCTTTCTTTGTTTCTTTCTCTATTATTTAATTGACCTACCAGTAATAGCAATCCTTTCAGAGCTTTCAATGATAACAAACAGCTCACTGCAACATACATATCATAGTTCTGCCACCACTGAAAAATGTTTCCTAGTGTTAGTCACATCACAGAGAAGCTAAAATGGGTTCCTGCATTAAAAATAACCTGAGATATAATATTTCATAAAACACTAGCAGTGTTATTATTTGATGCACAAGTGTAATGAAAGACCAAGAAAATACAAATTGCGTTCAATTCCAGTGTTGAGAGATTCATCATCAGACTTACCACATAAAAATATTTTGTCATCATAATTATATTTGCATAGTATTTACCATGAGCTATTCTAAACCTTTTGCATATTTTAAATAACTAGTAGTCCTCATAACAAGCCTATGACATAGATACTGTTTTCTCTATTTAACAGAAGTGAATATCAAGACAAGGAAGAGAAGTGACTTGCTTAGAGCCACAGAGCTAATAAATGTGAATCTATGATTCAAACTCAAGCATCCTAAATCCAGCACCCTGGCTCCATACTGCTGTGCCACTGTGCCTCATTATATCTTCATGATGTAGACATTTTCTAGAAAAAGGTGAAGCCATGTTATAAAGAGATTAAGAGTATGGGCTTTGAAATAGGATTTTGTGGCCTAGTGCTTCTCATCTCTAGGCCCATGTTATCTCGTCTTTACCAAGGACTTATAATCAGCCCTCATCTCACTCTTCTAGTGAGTACTGAACAAGATAATACACTAAAAGATGTCAGTGTAGTGTCTGGCAGATGACAGTGCCCAAGAAACTTTAATCCTGGTTATCATAATAAATATGTTAACATCACCTTTAGTACATGGATTATGATAACCAAATTTCCTTAATGAGGGATAATATGCATTTATTAAGCAGGCGGTCTTAGGAGTTTATTTCACAATAATTCAATACTGGTACTCTTATGATACTCTTTTCACTGAATTGAAGGAAACTTAGAATGAAAGATAAAATAGTAGTTTTCTGCAATCAAATAAAGATTGAAACTCAGGGTATACTGGCCCAAAGCTTCACTTTTTTCACCATCAATGTCTTGCTCTAAATCCTAAGTTTATTCAGCCATCTCCCATTAATCAAAAAGCACAAGTAAAAATCACAGGAGAAAATGTGATTACTGAGCTTGTAAAATTACACCATGGTCATGCTAACAAATGTAATGCAGCTATATTGGCACACGAAATAGCAACTACACTTAACATCCATGCTAAGACACTTGTCTAAGCCCATAAATAAATTTACATTAAAAATTACAGAATAGTGAGACACCACCCAGGAAATGTTGATGTAGGAAGTGGAAGCTATGGCTCCTAATCGAAAGACATTGCTTCTTGAATTGGTACTGGACCATGATTTGAGGAGGATATTAAGCCTTCTATGTCCAAGAAAGATGTGAAATTCAACAGCTGACCCAAACTCTTGCTGCTGTTGACAATCTATGAAATTTCCCCTAAGATGGGAACTGTGTGTTCTAGTCCCAGTCAAGTGAATATTTCCTGTTTGCTGCCCTACAAGTTCAAAGGTACTGAGTTATCAGGTTAGAAAGATTTCTTTACTCTTCTCTGGTCTGAGTTATTATAGTTCTATTAAATAGTCCAAGAAAGTGTCTGCATATTTTCTCTCTGCCAGATGTACCAGCCTTTCCATCTTTTTTCCTGCTGTTACTATTTTCCTAACCTGTTTGCCAACAATGCCCTGAATTTAGAACTAGACAACGATAGTAGTATCAAGCGATTGGTAATGCAATGGTTATGATCTGGTTCAAATCCCACGTTTACCTTCTACTAGCTGAATGAAATTCAGATGTTTACCTTCCCAAAGTCTTAGGTTTCACATCTATAAAATGGGGTTAGTACTAATTGCCTTCTTTGGTTGCTGTCAACATTAAATGTCTGTGTCTGGAGCTCAGCTGCATGAACTGAGTGTTGATTCTGTCCTAACACCTTGGCCTCATGCAGGTGGACACATCTCCAAAGACCAAAACCAGGTTGCCCTGATTTTCAAAATGAAAAAATTTCAATTTCTCCTTAAATGTATCCAATTCTAGTGTTTCATTTCCTTTATGAACCAGAAGTTGTCTTATGTCTTACTAAAATCAGTAATGTGAATACAATAAGTCTTTCAAATGTGAGCCTCTATTGGGCTCAAGCCAGTAGGGGAGCCTCTGATCTCACTGATTCTTCTTCTATTCTTTCTGAAAACAGAGACCAAAAACGTGCTAGTCAACTAAGGGAATTAAAACTGGAGATTTTCAGTCCCATCCTCTTTGAGAGTTTGATTCAGTAGGTCAAAGAAATAGACCCCTCTCTGGAGCAAGAGTTTGAGTTGGTTCTGGCTCAAAGCAACTTTACTTTCCAAATACTGGCCTGTGGGAAGGGCATCTACCTACTCTAGCATGGTTGTGTAGATTATTTGTTGCAGTCTGTCAGCAAAGCTCCACAAAATAGAGAAAGCCAGCACGTAAGAAAATCATCAGGGCAGTGGAAACCCTTAGTCTGAGGGAGAAACTCTCCATATGTCTAACCTAGAATGTCAGATTATTTTCTTAATACCCATATTATCCTCATATTTTTAAGACAGTCCTTCTTTTCCTGTAGAGTCCAAGTAGTGAATACACTTTTGATATTTCTGTTGCTTTATCTGGAGAGATTTAATCATAAGCACAAGTGATTATCTTATCCTATAGTATCTTCCTGCACTGATGTCTGAGTTATTCCTTTGCAAATAATTGCATTTTATCTGACAGACAGATGACTCTTGTTTATTATTTCTTGTACTTTGTGTTTCCAGTGGAGCAAACTCTTAAAGATGGAGGCTTTTGGATACCCATAAGAGGATAAGAAGCCAAGGTCTGTGCCTTGGATCTGTGTGCCCAAATATGTACTCAATCAGTTAAGCCTGAGAAAGGTACAGAAGCAGGGCAGAATGAAGCAGAAAGTGTTTAGATAAAGACTTGAGAATCTCTCCTCCATGCTAAGTTTGGATGCAGTTTGTCTCCAAAAGGCTCATATATTGGAAGTTTTATCCCTAACATGACTTTATTAAAATATGGTAAGACCTGTGAGAGGTTGAGCTTAGTGGACCATAACATGATCATTGGGAATACTGCCCTTGAAAGGGATTAATATAGTTTTTAGGTGACCCCAATTGCTTCCTGAAAAAGTGGATTATAATGAAAAGAATGAACCTAACCTTGCAGTTAGGCTTCTGTCCATCAACAAATGAATGGATAAAGAAATGTAGCATTTGTATACAATGGAGTACTAGTGTGCCATAAAGAAGGATACATTTGAATGATTTGTAGGAAAATTGATCCACCTTGAGATATAATGTTAAGTGAAACCTATCAGACACATAAACTTAAATATTCTATGGCTTCTCTTATATGAGAAAGTCAAAGTATAAATAATTTAAAGAGCAAAATAAAAGATAGACAACAGGAGACACGAACATACACCTTTCACACTTGTAAAAGGACTGTTGAGCTGGAGCAAGAGGAGATAGGGGAGAGAAAGAAAAAACAGAAATGAATGAAGCTATGTTATGTGGATGTACCAACTCCCCATGATAAATGTGATCATTACATACTTCAAATATGTACTAATAAAAATTTATGAAATAAGTTTTACCACCTTAACCACCATAGTCAAATAGAAATATAAAGAAGCTACATTTGCAACTTCAAATTTTTCTACTAGTCACATTAGAATGTAAAAGAAACAGGCAAAGCCTTACTGAAACAAAATTTTAAAAAGTTGTATTTAAGGGAAAAGTACCTATACTTTGTTTTCATTTTAGGATTTGAATTAAATTAGAATTAAATAAAATAAAAAATTCACTTCCTCAGTCACATCAGCCATACTTCCAGTGCTCAATAAGTATACAAGGCTGGTGGGTACTATGTTGAGCAGCACGAACCTGAACTGTTACTCATATTCCTGGAGTCTAGTGCTGAGAGGACGTGGAAATTCCCCATCCCTTCCCACATACCTTGACATATCCCTTTCTTCCATCTCATTGTTCTTTCATATCCTTTGCAATATCCTTTATAATAAGCCAGTGTGTATGAAGTAAATAAATTGTTACAGTGTGGTCCCCATAGTAGCCCCAGCAGGATCTTAGAACTTGTCAGAAGTGTAAAATTTCAGGCCTCACCTACTGAACCTGCATTTTAACAAGATGCCCAGCTGATGCCTCTACAATTAAAGTTTGAGAAATGTCTCTCTAAAACGTAGATCTCTCCAAGTGCAAGCTCCAAAAGAGCATATGGCTGAATAATGGGAGGACTAAAGAAATTTGCTCAGGCGAGTGGTGCCAGCATTGCTTTTGATGAGGTGCTCGGTTGAAAAGTTGTAACTTCCCACAGAAGCAACCAAAGTTATTCTGTTTGGACCAACACAGAGCCATCTTGGAGCCTGGTTGGCTCTGCTCCCAGGATCTGCATCCAGGAATCTCACACTGACTTCCATGACTACCATAATTAAGGCAGCCGCACTCCCTTCACCATATATATTTGAGCAGGCAATTTTAGAACCCCTAAAACTCAGCTGTGAGCTTATGTTTCTGCTTCACATAGATGAAGTTTAAGGCCCAAGTTTCCTGGAACACCCCAGGAAGATCACCCACAGAAAGCATTTGTGCTGTCTGCTCCACTTCTGTCCCTTGAAAGCCAACACAACACACCCATCATCATCAATACACAGGTGTTCATCCAGTTTGCCCCAGGGATACAATGCAAGTTGCTTCACCTTTCTATCCCCTATTTGGTTTGTTTTTCACAGGACTAATATTTGAGAGGTCATTCAATATATCTGCTTAAGGAATTCATTGTAGTAATCTAACATAGAAGCTCATTGTTCTAATTCAGTGGTCCTCAACCCTGGTTGCAAATTAGAATTACCTGGAGCATTTTGAAAATACCAGTGCTCAGGTATCATCTCAACCTAATTAAATTAGACCTCTTGGAGGTATTTTGTTAAAGATCTTAAAGTGATTATAACGTGCAGCCAAAGTAGAGAACCACTGGCCCAATTAGAAAGATTTCTTAGCTGGCATTCAGATCCCAAGTCATTGTTTTTAATCTGTGTTGTGCTCCTAGATAGCCTTGGATCTTCTTAGAATGCAGATTCTGATGTAGTAGGCATCGGAACAAATAAACCTAATTTTGTTTTACCACTGGTTGGTTGACGATCATTATCAGCATGTTTCCATTTTAGGCAAACTGGGATGAGTTGATCACCCTATCCTTACCCTCCTTTGAACCCTTCCTCTATCCCTCTGACAAGCTAACCCTAAATTCTTAAAAATCACTACTTTCTCTGATTTCCCAAAGCAATTATGTTTCACTCTCTTTTATTATTAGCTACTTCTGTGTATACACATACAGTAATTCTTCTGCTAGAGTGTAGCTCCTCAAAGACAAAAATAATGTTATTGTTATAGTTCTTACCACACCTCAAGATTGCCTTACACACACAATAAATTCTTGTTGATTAATTGAAATATGGAATATCTGATGTGAATGTCTCAGTAAAAACCCTGAAGTACTTAAAAATTAGAAATGTTTTCCTTTGTTGAGCAAAAAAAGAAAATTTAGACAGGCAAGGAGCTAGAGGAGATTGGGGCTTTAGATCGTTATTGTTAATTTCATTATGAGTACACATTTAAATTTTGGAAAACTATTTTATAAATTTAATGACCTTAACTATTTGAAACAAGACACTAATGATATTTTGTACCAGATCATTATTTGTAGTAGCCACTGTTTTATGAATTCTTTAATTTTTCACAGAATCCCCACCTCTCTTCTTGAGATGCCAGTATCACCTCTTTCCTCAGTCTTGACAGTCAGTAGTCATTGCCAAAAATCTCCTGGGAAGGAAACTCACCCCTATTGATAAGACTTGGTTTAGAAAAATGAAATGTGACCCAACCATCTTGTTGAACCAGTATATATCTAAAAATTAATAATTAAAATTAACAACACATATGTAAGAGTGTAACAGCTATGTTCTGAGAAACATGTATATTAATTAATAAGTATGAAGAGAAAAATATTCTGTGTTCCTGCATTGTAGGGACTATATCTATGTATACCATATTTATCTTTGTATTTGCTACAGTGGTCATCCTTTTTATAAAGTAGAAGTGTAACATGTATATAAACAATTTTTAAATCTGAATATAGATTTAGGAATTCAAATATGTATTGGTCGTAATTCCAACAAGCAAAAGAATACATACAGTAAAAGTTATTAAGAAATAATGATTGAACTGATTTCTTTCTCAGGGAATTGTCTCAGCCTCTCTATGTAAAAGATTTTGTCCAATGTGCTGTGATCCTTGCACTGAATAGACTGAGCAAATGGTGGTGCTAAACCTGCAGGCTGTACATTTGGGAAAGGATTGTGTGTTGAATAAATGAATGAGTAAATGTTGAATGCAGTTCTAAATCCTAAAACTGAAAAGCTTTAATGTGCTCATTAGAAGACTGTTTTGTTGATTTTAAACTTCAAATCTTAGAAATGAGATTACATAAATGAGTATATCATCAATCAGAATTAAATGCCCTCAAGAAAATTACAAAATGGAAAAATTAGTTTCATTTATCTACTGCTTTCCTCTAGTAATATAATGCTCCTTTTATGATTCCTTAGGTTCAGATTTTTCAGTGACAGAGAATTGATCCTGGCAAAGTATTGCCACACTTTCATACCCCATTTTACTTTTTCTACCATTCCTGGCTAAGAATTTGACATGTGAGAACTAGACAAGAGCCTCCAGTAGTAACAAGCAGGATACCTGTTGAGGTCAGAAGGAAAAAGATAAAATGACTCAGTGGTTCTTAAATTAACCATTAAATGTTACACATTAAAATCACTGAGGAACTTTATGAAATCCAGTGCCCAGTCAAGCTGGCAATTCCACAAATTACCAACTAAAATAAAATCTCAAAGGATGGGATCTGGACATCCACACTTTATTGTAGTTCCTTGGGGAATTTCCAACATGCAGTTTATTCCTTCTGTCTGATTTTCTGAACTTGACTATTTCATAAAAAACTGGCAACGTCATTTACAACTACTTCAACTGAATTTCACTGAGAGTATTTTCATATGGCCAAGGGAACCTGTGATACCTTTCGTGCAATAAGTTAAAAATCTCTTTTTTATGACAATGACAGTCCCTGATTAATGAGGAGTGATTTTTTAAACTGAAAAAATGACAATTCAATGGAGGATAAGAATATTAAAATGATATGATGCTTAGTAAACTTTAATGGTAAGCGTAATTCCTTACCTTGTATATTTTAGGGTTTTTTTTAGATAAAAGACATGTTGCATAAAATTCAACATTTTAATGTCCTTAAAGTATGTAGTTTTTGTTCATAATGATGTGTAGTCATTACTAGTATCCAATTCTAAAATATTTCCAGACCTCATCGTGAAACCCTGCACTCCCCGTTAGTAATCACTCCCCATTTCCCATTCATCTTACTCTTTGGAAACCACTAATCTGCTTTCTGCCTCTATGAATTTAGTGATCCCAAACATTTAGAATAAGTAGAATACTGTAATGGGAGGTCTTTTATGTGCGGTTTCTTTCATATATCAACTTATTTGCAATATTCATCTATGTTTACAGCATGTAGCAGTACTTTCTTCTTTCATATGGCTGAATAGTGATGTATTATGTGATTATACCACACATTGTTTATCCACTTTTCATTTGATAAGCATTTAGATTGTTGTTACTTTGGGGCTATTTAAAACAGTGCTTCTATGACCATTCCTTTACATATTGTTATGTGAACATGTACTTTCCTTCTCGAGTTAATACCTAACAGTAGAAATGCTGGGTCATGCATTAACTCTGTATTTCACTCTTTAAGGAACAACAAATCTGTTTCTCACAGTGGTTATACTATATACTATATCCTATATATTATATACTATTTTACCTCCCAATTATTCCATATCCTCTTGCTTTGTGTTCTAATTATTTAATTATATCATCTAACCCACCAGACAATAAATTTAGCTAAATTTAGTGTTGATGTTTTTTGTGTAACTGTTTAGTGAAGTCATCTAAAACATGCTATGCAGAACTTTTTTTTTTTTTCAAAATAATGAAACCATGGTGATTCTATTTCTATGTCAGTTCTTCTGCAGAGCAGTGTTTGTGTCTTTGAAGTCGTGTTCCTGTTTTCATCTTCCTTGGGCCACATTGTTGGAACTTTGGGTTGCTGAATCCACCTTATCAGGTTTCCTTCTCTAGCCAGAAACAAAGCACCAGAGAAATAGGACTCTGTGTTCCCACAAAGTGAAAGAACTCCAGCAAAATGGATGAGGGGGTCATTTCTCTCTACCTAAAACCTTACGTAGGCTTGCTAGGGATCAGGCACTGAGTAAACAGCAAAAATTTATGCTGAATTTTCTTTTAAAAGGAAAATGTAAAATTTAAAAAATTACTTAGCTCATTCTCTTCAGAGGGGTTTTGGCTCAGAGTGGTGGAAAAGTTGGAGGCATTATCAGTGAGAGAGCTCAAACTCCCAAATTCCAATTCTGCATTCTTCTGTTTAATATGCTTTTGTAAAGAGCACAGCCAACAAACTAATAAAGCTCTTGCTCAGATTCTAGAGTACCCAGTCACAAGGGAAAGCATCAAGTAGCATTCTAAATGTACCAGAGAAAGCCTTTGCTTGGAATTTGTTTATTTGTTTGTTTTATTGTCAATAAGTGATAATAGCAACATCCTCAGTTATCCAGAACCCATACTTAAAGGCTGTGAGTATCTAGAACACAACCACAGAAAAATCTCTTCGGAATGATGAAACAGCTTTCACAATATTAACACATGCACTTCACGTTTCAGCTGGCACCAGAGGACTTAGAATTACGTGTTTTAATTAGCACCAGTGGACTTGTAATTACAGAATGAATTTTGCACTTACAAAGCATCACTGTTTGCTCATGAGTAATAAGTCATAAGTTGATAATCACAAACTGACTGTAAGGTTGAAACGAGCACCAGTGAACATTGATATATTGCCTTTTCTGTACCAGGCACTGTTCTAAAAGCTTTGCATGTATTAGCTCATTTAATCTTTATAATAACCCTGTGACATACTATTACCCCCACTTAGCAGATGAAGAAATCAAGAAGGTTCAGTAATTTGCCCAAGATTACATGGAAAGTAAATGATGGTTGCAGGTTAAGACACAGGAATGTGGTACCAAAACTGGTAATATCAGCCAACCTCTTTCCAGCATTGTTTCTTAAAGAGAAAAAAAAAAGACATAGAAAAATCAAAAAGCAAACAAGCAAAAAACAACAATAAAACAAAACAAAAAATAACAATAGTGATGTAGGATTTCTAAACAAGATGATAGGAATTTAACAATGGTTGTTATATTGCATATTGTTATGTTCATTGCTCAGATTACCAGATACAGGCATGCAAAACTGATCAAACAATATGAGCATTAGCTGCTCCTTTTCATGAACTAATTAGTGATAAGATTATCTTTGCTATCTTGTGTTTATATATATATATATATATATATATATATTTCCTTTTCCTTTCCATCTTTTCTTCTTTCCCCCATCCCAGTTGTTCTTTCCCTTGAGAGTTTCTTTCCCTTTCACTGTATCTATTGTAACTTCTGGATCTCATTTACTCTTTCAATTTCTTATGCTAGGAAAACAATACGATGTTTACATGTGCGAGTCTGATTTATTTCACTTATGAGTATGGTCTCTGTTTGCATCCATTTACCTATAAAAGCCTCAAGTTTATCCTTCTTTATAGCTGAGTATTACTCCATTGTATAAAAATACAACATCTTTTTTTATCCATTTCTTAGTTGATGGGCATTTGGGTTGTTTCCAGCATCTGGCTATCACACATTGCATTGCTATAAACGTGGGTGCACATAAATCGCTGTGGTATGATGTTTTCAATTCTTCTGGGAAAATACCCAGAAGAGTAATAGCTGGGTCAAATGGAACCCCTAATGCTAGATTTGAGGAATCTTCACACTAATTTACACAGTGGTTTTACCAGTCTAAATTCCCACCAACAAGGGAAAAGAGTTCCTTTTTCCACACAGCCTCTCCAACATTTGTTATTGGTTGATTTCTTGAACTTGGTCATTCTATCTGAGGTGAGACAATATTTCAGTGTTGTTTAATTTTCATTTCTCAAATGACCAGTGATGTTGAACATTTTTTCATATATTTATTTGCCATTTGTATTTCCTCATCTGAGAATTGTATATTCATCTCATGTGTTCGTTTTTGTATTGTGTTTTTGAATTTGGAGGGACCTGATTTTTTTCAATTCTTTATACATTCTAGATAGAAATCCTTTGTCTGAGGGACAGTTGGCAAAAATCTTTTACCAGTCTGTGGGTTTTCTTTTCACTCTGTTGGTGATTTCTTTTGATATGCAAAAACTTTTTAATAAAATGGAATTCCAGTTGTTGATTCTTTGAAGTACTTACCCTGCAATTAGGTTTTCTTCATGGACTCTGCCTATCCCTATGTCTTTGAAATTTCTGCCTACTTTGTCTTCCAGTAGATTTTGTGTTTCTGTCTTAATTTAGATTTTTGATCCATTATGACTTTAGTTTAGTGCATGGTGATAGGCATGGGTTAAGTCTTTGCTATGTAGAGAGCCAGTTTCTCTAGAACCATTTATTAAAGAGACTGTCTTTCTTCCAGTGAATACGTTTGGCACCTTTGTCAAAGATCAAGTGGCTGAGTGTGTTGATAGTTGTTTCTGTATCTTCTATTTTGTTCCATTGATCTTTAGGTCTGTTTTTTGCCATTACCATGCTGGTTTTATCATAGTAGCTTTGTAGTATAATTTCAAGTCAAGGATTGTGATGCCCAGCATCACCTTCGCTATTCTATGCCTCTTTTGGCCACATACGAATTTTAGGAATGTTTTCTCTAGATCTGTGAGGTATACTAATGGTATTTTGATCAGGATTGCATTAAATCTGTGTAATAGTTTTAGGAGTATGGTCATTTTCACAATGTTTTTCCAGCACTATTGAAGTTGTTTCCTGATTTCTTCCATTAACTATCAAGGCAACTCTCAAAATAAAGAACTGTTATTGTGTTTTTAACAAATTTTGTCATACCAGAGAAAAAATTGTCTCTGAATTATACAAGGCTAAAATGAAAGCATGAGCATCACCAGCAATGCAGTGAAGTTACTTAGTTTACATGTGAGGAGCTGACCTCACCCAGTATCCCTACAGATAGTTACACCATAATTTCCTATGCTAATCCTGGACACTCCCCGCCCCCCGCCATAAAGTCATAAAAAAGATAAAATGACATTTGACACAGTATGTTAATGATTCAGAAAATCTTAAAATACATTTTAGTATAAAGGACTTCAACTGTACATTTAGGTTATGTAGAAAATAGTTTTAATGATCCTTTCATAATCTATGCCAGACAAAGAGAATGTTCTTGCCTTGCTCTGAAGCAATTACAGACCAACATTCTTATTAGTTCAACTTTCATAGAGATGGAATTGGCTTCATGTGCAGTATTTTTTCAAACTAAAAGTAATGACCCATTAATAAATCAATTTACAAGGTTCCAAGGAGCATCATGTGTAAATTTAGACAGAAAAATCAGAATTTATTATAGGCAGTAAGAATCACATTTTGAGAACGTTTATTTCATATACAAATTGATATATATATATATATATAACATAAATAAACTATGCATACTGGGTCATGATATAAAGAAATTTCTTTCTAAAAGTCACTTTTGAAAATTGTGAAAGTCACAAGTGCAGTGATTAAGAATGCAGACTTTGAAGTACAACTACCCAGTTGGCATCAAGATGATATTACTTAGCAACCAAGTGACCTTGGGTTGGT
Source organism: Dasyprocta punctata (assembly GCA_004363535.1). Classification (NCBI taxonomy): domain Eukaryota; kingdom Metazoa; phylum Chordata; class Mammalia; order Rodentia; family Dasyproctidae; genus Dasyprocta; species Dasyprocta punctata. The sequence goes on from RJWM01008758.1 coordinate 57,241, forward strand.
TATTTTATTTCTCTGTTTCTTAGTTTTGTTATCTAAACAAAGGTGCCAGGAACATTATCTAGCTCATTCTGAAGTTATGAGAATTAAAGAAATAAATATATATAATATACAGGGAAGTTACTAGCATACTAGTTGCTATCATATTGTCATTCTCGCTTTCAATCTGTTCTTGCATGACAAAGAAACTTTAAAAACAATGATGCTGAATCTAGCCATGAGATAAATGAAAATCAAAACTACATTGGGATTCCATCTCACCACAGTCAGAATGGCTATCATCAAGAATGAAAAAACAATAAATCCTAGTGACAATACTAGGAAAACCCTTCTACACTTTTGATGCAAATGTAATTTAGTACTGCCAGTATGAAAATCAGTACGGAGTTTCCTCCAAAAACTTACAAGTAGAACTACCATGTGATCCAGCTATACCACTCCTTGATATGTATCAGACGAAATTAGTCAACTTACTGCAGGAATGCCTACACTGCATACCCATGTTTATTGTCACACAACTCACAATAACTAATGTATGGAACAAGACTAGGTGCCCATCAACCAATAAATGGACAAAGAAACATACATACACAATGCACACACACACAATAGAGTATTCAGCCATAAATAAGAATGAAATTATGTCACTTACAGGAAAATGAATAGAACTGGAGATCATCATGTTAAGAAAAATAAACTAGACTCAGAAAGACAAGTATTACATGTTTTACCTAACATGTAGAACACAAACACAAATGAAAAACAATAAAACACACGTGCAAAGATGACATGCAAGTAGAAGAAAGACTGTTATTAAACAAAAGGAGAGGAATAACAAAAGAGGATGGTGGTAGTATAAGAGAGGAAAATGATGGAATGAATATAATCAAAATATGTACATGTGTGAAAATGCCACAAACAAAACCATATGTGCTATAAAATCAATATGCACTAATTTAAAAAGCAACAATATTGAGTGAAATAACTTCTTTCCATCATAATAGAATTACATCTTTATTCTCTCCTAAAACCTTTGACAGTGATGTATGTTCTAGTCTGTAATATTGTTTTATCTAAATATAAAAGCTAAAAACTATGGTGTTCTTAAATATATTTATGCTAACTAATTACACAAAGAATTCACCTAAAACTTGTGCAGCATGATCTAGAAAGTGGGCTAACTCTACAATAGCTACCTCTTGTTTAGTACTTGTGGAAGGGACACTACAATTTCACCACACTTGGCCTAGACCAGTGTGCTTATGCAATTCCCAGAACATATGAAAGCTATTTCACTTGACAATAAATATTTCCTCATTTTGGCTTATGTTCAGTAGTAACTGTTCTTTCTCCAGAGCAGGGAGACTGAACATATTGTGATTTTCCTCCTCTAAAGTTGACTCTTGATTGACTGCATATACCAACTTCTCAGAAGAACTCAAATCCATCATAATTGGCCAAAAGTCACGTGGTCCTATATCCTTTCTTATTCATTACAATATTTCCCTTCTATATTTTCCTGCTCATGTGATCAAATACTCTGGTCTTATAATTACTTTCATTTTCTTTTGTATGAAAGTCCTCTTTAAAGATCATTTATCCATTCTATAAAACCTTTTTCTTTGATAAGTCTTTGTACAATTTTAATTTAGTAGACTTCATTAATTATACTAAACTAAGAACTATTGTTCTGTTTTCTTAGCTTTGTCTTTATTTGTCTATTACCACCATAACTCAAAAGGAAACTATTAGTTGCTTGTGTTTAGTTACACCTTAGTCAGAGGGCAAGGTTTTCCCTCCAGGCTTCCACCGAATACAAGATAGCTGTGTCCCCATCCTCTACTCAGGGATAATAACAAGCATCTGGGTCTGCTGACAGCAGATGGTCCACGAGACATGGTGCAATGGAGATTCGAAACTTCAAGACAGGCAGCTGGTGGGCCCTCTGCTCTTGCTACCTGTAGTCAGTATAAAACGAGATCATAAATGGAAAGTATTAAGCATGCTATAACTAATAATCATGACTAAAAAAAGATGTCACTATAAGTCAGACTCCTTATTTCCTACATAAGGGCTCCAAAGAAGAAATGACAATGAATCCCAAACCCAGTGTCAAGACTTTTGAGTGCTGACCAATGTTTATGCTAACATTTCTTCAAACTGTGAGGCTACTAGATCTAAAGCACTAATCTTTTATTGGTAATTAATTTAGTGACATAGATGGGCTCCCTTGTCAATTTCAACATTCTTTCTAGAGATGCTATAGTGGATGAATTACACTGCCTTTAAATTACAACTTTTAAACATCTTTATGAGTACATGTTTGTGGGGCATAATGATTACATTCATCATGGGAAGTCATATATGTACTTCATATATCTTAAAGATTCATCTTATCTTAACATACCCTAAAAGTTAAGTCTTTTTTTAAGATAGGGTCTTGCTATGTAGTTCAGGCTGGCTTCAAACTTACAGCAATCCTCTTGCCTTAACTCCCCAAGTGCTGGGATCATAGGCATGCACCACCACATCCAGCAATAGAGGTTAAGTCTTTTTAAAAATTCAAAGAAGGAAAATTATTAGTTCAGAAGTGACTGACACTTATCAACAAGGACTTGAGAGTTTGCAGTAGCCATTCGTTGTCTTCATAATGAAGTGAAGAAAACAAGGTTCAATAGAATTTTCAGACGTAGTTCAAAGTGTTCATTTTATATTCATCAGATCTTTGTGATCCATGAAAAATATATTGATCATGGAGAATTATTGCATATACATATTGCATCTTAATCCTCTTTACTTTCCCTTCCCTTCTTCTTTCTGTTTCCCCTTTTCTTGCCCCATCTTCACAAAGTCTACCTTCCTGTTTCTCAACATCTAGTTTTATTTTGCTCTTAGATTATTTATACTTTGGGTTTCTTGTGTAAGAGACTCATGTGATATTTATGTTTGTGTGACTTATTTACCTCACTTAGCATTAAAATCTCAAGTAGTATTCACTTTCCCATAAATGACTGAAATTTTATTTATCCATTTATCTGTTGAGTGCTATAAGCTACTTCTAATATTTAGCATTTATGAGTTGCATTGCTATAAACATTGAAATGCATGTTTCACTGTAAAATGGTGTCTTTAACTCTTTTGGAAAGATACCCAGAAGAGACATAGCCAGGTTAAATATGATTTCTAGTTTTAATTTTTTCAGAAATCTCTATATTGATTTCATTAATGGTTTTACTAGTTTACATTTTCACCAACAGTATAGAAGTGTTCTTCCCCCGCCACCACAATCTCACCAGCCTTAGTTGTTTTTTGAGTTCTTAATCATAGCCATTCTTTCTGGGGTAAGATAAAATCTTGGTGTTGTTTTGATTTGCATTTCTCTAATGTCAAAGATTCCGAACATTATTTCACATACTTACTAGCCATTGTACTTCTTCTTTTAGAAGGTGTCTATTCATTTCAATTGTCCATTTTTTAATGGGTGTTTTATTTGGAGGGAGTCTAAGTTTGTTAGTTTTTATATATTCTAGATACTTGTCCTCTGTGGAATAACTGGAAAAAGTTTTTTTCCCCATTCTGTATTTCCCATTGTTTCTTCCCTCTTCAGTTTATTTCCTTTGCTTGCAGTTTTAATTTCATATGATCCCATTTGTTTTTCTTGGTGTAAAACGTACTCATTTTAAGACTATGTCATTTCTTCTTAGACTTGGAAAACCCCAGGAAGACAACAAAGAGCTGGACTTTGGGAATATTGAATGTCTTCAGTGACAGTGGTGCTAGATGAAGTAGATTACTAAGGAGCAGTGTTATAATGTGGTTGGATGGCCCCCACTTAAACTTCATGTAATCATGGACAGGTCTGAGTCTGGCATTTGTGACTGGTTTGTTGTCTAGTGCTGGGACTGGCAATAGGAGTGTTGCACCCACCCAGGGTTGGAACTGACATACAAAGTAAGGGCAGGAAGAAGGTGTGTTTTTTCCTCTCTTGCTGTTTGTGCAAGGCTGTTTTGCAGCCCCCATGAATGGCTGCCCCGCATGCCATGCTGCCTAGGAGCCAACTGAGTATATATGAAAACCCCCAAAAACTATAAAAATAAAACTTTCCTTTCCTAATTTTGGGCATCAGGTATTTTGTCTCAGCAATGGGAGAAACATAACTAAAACAGAATTTGGTACCAGTGGAGTGGAATTGTTGCAGTGACTATAACTGACTATGTTGTTCAAAAGCCTTTAAAAATGGCTTGTGGGAAGAGTTTATAAAGGTTCAGGGATATCACTTGAAAGAGTGGCACTGGAACACCTTAGGCTGTTCTTTATGGCACATTCTGGTCAGAGCTCAGAAGACCAAAAGGTTGATAGAAAGCCTGCTGGTAAAGATTGGGCTTGGGAGGTTTCTGCTGGGAAGGACTGCATTGGTTGTTGGACTCCACACAATGTGTGTTACAGCTTGGCAGAAAGTTTGGCTGCATTTTGCTCATGTCCAGAGACTTTGCCTGAGACTGAGATTAAGGGCAACAGACTGATTAATCTGGCAAAGGAAATTTCAATGCAGTCAAATGTTGAGGCAGTGATATGGCTATTGTTGGAGACTTTTAGCCAGATTTATGCTGCAAATCAAGAGTAAAGAGCCCAACATGGTGATTTAAAACATTGTGAGTTTGGCCAGAAAGCTATGGACTATAAAGATAGAGCTAAGACTTCGATTGCTGAGAAAAAAACAAAAAAATAAAAAAGATGGCCTGGCGCCATCCTGGGAAGCAGCAGGCCTCCACTCTTTACAGTCTCAAATTGGAAAAAGTAAAACAGTTTGCTCAGAGGAAAAAGCTGCAGTTCACCATGCTCCAGAGTGGTGAGAGAGGTCACAGGAGGTTTCAAAATGGTGGTAGCTGCACTGCTTCCAAAATGGTGGCAGCATAGACAAGCTTTTCCTCACAATCAGGTTCAGAGAGTTCAGCAATCCAGGCATTCGACCGCTACAACCAAGAAAAAAAAAGCCTGGCTACTGCTCCAGCTGGCAGCAGACCTTGGCAGCATCCACATGGTGCTGGTTTTAGGTGCAAAAAGATGCACAAATTCTGAGGCTAAGGCAGCTTCCACCCCAGCTTCAATGGGCAATATGTAAAGATATAAGGATAAAGCCAAGAATACAATTTAAAAAACCAAAAGTTTAAAAAAATGAAAACATGGATCATCCAAAGAAAGTGCAAAAATTCAGCAGAATAGGCATAAGAGAAAAGTTATGGGAGTTAAAACCCCTAAAAGTGCATTGGGAGTGGAGTCACTCAAGTCTTTTAGAGATCACAATTTGCTACAGATTGTTTCAGATGCTAGACCTGCAACTATAGGACTTAATGTTCACCCTGTTGGATTTTGGACTTGCTATGGTTCCAATGCTATGTTTTCCCCTGTTTGTAACTTTTGGAATGGTAATGTTCATCTTGTGTGTTTACATATTGAAAGTGTTTAACCTCATTTTCATTTGTACAGGGGTTTACAGTTAAGAGTTTGCCATACATCTCAGAGGAGATTTGAGACTTAGACTTTTCAGCAATGCTAAAACTGTTAGAACTTTGACAACTCTTAGAGATAGAATAAATGTCTTTTGTATGAAGGATATACATGAGTCTTTGGGGGCCAGGGGTTCAATGTTATAGTGTGGTTGGATGGCCCCCACTTAAGCCTCATGTAATCATGGACACATCTGAGTCTGGCATTTGTGATTGGTTTATTGTGTAGCATTGGGATTGGTGATATGAGTGTTGCATCCACCCAGGGGTGGAACCAACAAACAGTGTAAGGGCAGGAAGAAAGCATGTTTTCCCTCTCATGTGGTTCATGCCAGGCTGTTTTGTGGCTGCCATAAATGGCTGCTCCACCACACCACGCTGCCTTGGAGCCAACTGAGTATAGACTAAGACCCCCAAAAACTATAAAAAATAAACCTTTCCTTCCCTAATTTTGGGCATCAGGGATTTTGTCTCAACAATGAGAGAAAAACTAAAACAAGGAGCAACGCAGACAGCCATACTTCAAAAGAGAAGTTACATCCCATACTCACTGTGATACTTTTCACCTTTAAGAAAAGTGATTTGTGTAATTCTTGAATGCTGCTTTCAAGTTCCAATATATTAGGTTCACTTATTTTGCATTAATAGCAGTCAAACATTTAGCACAGTTAACAATTAGCCCATTTGCAGGTTCATTCGCTGCAAGCTCTCTCACAAAGCTGGAAGCCAGTGCTGTGGTCTCACCTGAACTCTAGAAAGGGAAAGGACTGGCTCCCACACTCCTTTACATTGGCAGGGCTTGGGTCCTCAAAGTTGTCAGACTGCAAATCTCAGTTCAGTGCTAGTTGCTGGTCAAAGGCCACCTCCAATTTTTTGTCATGTGTTTCTCACCCATGTTTCAGCAACTTCCATCAATATCCACAAAAGCCTGTATCTTCTGGTAGGAAACCTCAATCTTCGTAACCTAATCATGGAATGGCAACCCTTCTGTGCTACCATAGACTGTAGATTAGAAGGAAGTTATTCAGGGCAGGAAGTATATAGCTAAATAATAGGAGGCAGGAATCACCGTGGTTGGGGGGTGCTTTAGAGGCTATCTGCTACAGCACTTCACAACACAAAACTCACGATGAAAGAAAAAGGAAATACAGAAGTAGGGTGCAGAGAAACAGAAAGGGGGGACGTAAGAGGGAGAGAAATATAGACATTGAGAAAAAAGACAAAAAACTTTGCTGCACTATGTCTGTACCAAGGTCCATGTGTGGCCACACACTTCTTCACGTTAGCACCACAAATATGAATTTCCTGTTTCTTATATTGAATGCAAAGATAAAGTGTATTTTCTATACATCTGGATTTAAAATGAAACAATAAATAAATAATAGAAGGAAACTTAACACTGAGTTTAAGCTAAATGTGTTTTAGATTAGTCCTTTTATTTTTTTTTAAGTTTTTTTTTCCAAGTAGCAAACTCTTTCTTTCTTTCTTTCTGTTTTAAGTTTCGGGGTGGTTTATTATTCTTGCTGTTGTGTGACAAGCATATTGCAAAGAGAATATAGAAATTTCTGTTCTATGTTTTGGGTTGATTTAACATTCTTTCCATTATGTGACAGGCATATTACACAGGGAATGTAGAAACCTGGGTGATGTTTACATTTGGTTCTCTGCTTGTTCAGTTCAAATGTTGAACTTACAGTTTAGTTCTGTGTTTTTGTTTTGTTTGGTTTGGTTTGGGTTTTTTTTTCATTTTCGTTTTTGTTTTTGTTTTTGTTTTTTTGTACTGGGGATCAAACTCATAACCTCACACTTGTTATTCATTATTCTTGATGGTTCTGTGTCACTTAATTGTTAACATGAACTTGTAAATTGTCTTGTAGATTATCTATTCCAGGCTGTCTAGTAAGGAAACAAAAAAAGGTTTAAATGACTTAAGAAAGCTAAGGTTAAATAAAGTCAGAGCAGGGTTAGAACACAAACCTCTAAATTTCTGATCTAGTGCATCTTCTCTTCTTATATTTTGTGCAAATGAGTGGTCAAAATGTGAAATGTTCTCCTTAAACTCCAGCCATTAAAATAGCTGTGGTTTAAATACCCCTTAGTAGTTTTTAATTTTCTAAAAAGAAAATTACTTTCAGTTTTGGCTGATTGAAAAAAAGGAACTTTTCCAGTTACTCTTGTGTATAAGTGTTTGCCTGACAAAACACACACGATTTTCTCTGTATTCATTTGCAGGAGATCATGCAGGCTCCAATTTTTCCTTATAGGAAGAGGGATTAGTAAACACCACATAGAAAGAGCTGCCCATCTGCCCTTGGAACATGGAAAATCCTACACATGCCCCAGCTGTCTTGTAAATTTCTCAGTTCACATAGAAAAAAATATTTCCTACAAAAGAATAACCATGGAAGTTTATTATTAAAATGTCCTGCTGCCCCCAACATGTGTTCTCAAGGCTAAGACCAAGTTTTCAACTCAGAATTTCCTAAAGGTTCACTTGCTTGTGGTCAGATTGTGCACAGAAATAGGTTTTCTTTAACCAGGCACATTTCCCAAGACTGAGCTTCTTCACATTAATGTAGGTGTTAGTGAAAAGGGCGGAGGTTCCTTTTCTCACTTCTCCACTTCCCAGGTCTCTCATTCCTTCTCATTCCACCTACCCAACCCCCATCAGAATCAAAAGTCCAACAGGACCAAAGATTGTATCTGTATTCTGCTGTATCTGTATTCTGTTGTATCTCTATCCACAGAATAAAAACTAGCCAAATTGACCTTTTTATAAGTGTTTGTTGACTGAATGACCAAACAATGAGTTTGTTTAGGTTTTTAATAGTCTATCCTTTAAAAGTTTGTTACCAAAGGAAAAAAGAGTCATGTTTTGATTCAGAACACCAGGTATATACCTGAAATTTAGAATCAGAATTGTTTATGTCTCTGTTGGTATCTCATTTATTTTGAATTATCATTTAAAGTATTCATAAAGATACTTTTAAGATTGGATGCTTTCCTAATGCCTAAGAATGAATTTTAGATCAGAAAACAAATTAATTGTTTCCAATCAAAGTAAATACTAATCACTTAAGGACAAAAGAAAAGGAGAGGAAGAGAGAGCAGAAGAGAAAAGAAGGAAGGGAGGGAGGGAGGAAAAAAGGAAGGAAAGAAGGGAGAAGGAAGGACAAAAGGAAGGGAAGATGAAAGAATTGAAATAAAGAAGAAAGGAAAGAAGGGAGGGTAGGAGGAACAGAGGGAAGGGAACAGAGGAAAGAAGGGAAAGAGAGAAGAAGAGAGGAAGGTGGAAGGGAGGAGGGAACTTGACTATCTTCAAAATGGCATGGTTCTCAAAACACTGAGAATCAATATACAAAAATGAGTTTTGCTCCAGATTTGTCCTTTGCATAGCTACAGCTGCAAATTTTATAGATGTAGACACATTTTTGATCAATATTCTAACACAAAATAGCAATTCTCTACTACCCAGATTAAAATTGACACATATATATGCAAAAGTTTTTATAGTTTATATTTAGTTTATTTACTAGCTGAATCTCTTAGAAGAATGCAAACATAAGTCACTTTTTAATCAACAACCTATAGAAATAAAAATAAGCCTGTACTGGATGCCATGGTTGGCATGCCAGATCCCTAAGGTCAGCACAGCCCTCTGTAGTGGACAGCTGCCACTGCTGCGACCCACGCGGCTCCTGAGGTTCTTGGGGTGAAGCACCGTGAGAGGATGAAAAAAATAAAGAAGAGACAAAGCTGGGGTCAGATGGAGCCCTTATCCTCCTGATGGGAGGAAAGGTACTTCTCAACCAATACTGCACGTTTATTTATATACTGAGAAGGATGACATCAATTTCAGCCCCTCTGCCTAGCAACCCAAGGCTGGATTGTTTAGAAGCCTCCTGTTTTTCTGGGCTGTAGCAACTTTTTCACGTGATTGACCCAGGTGCTCTTTGTTACTTTGGTAAGGTCATGTCTGGGTCATTTTCCAGCTTCAATGACTCCCAACATATCCATCTTTTTTGTTTTGTTGTTGCACAGGATGGGTGGTCAGTTGAAGCTGGAGGAGCTGTGTTGGAGAGCTCTGAAGAAGATCTTTTTAAGTGCAGTCCAAAGATTTTAAGTCCCTGCATTCCACAATTGAAACCCTGTGCAATCCATTAATCCATAACAGTAGTCAGCTACCAGTGTAGCTGGAAATTGTCAGAAGATGTTAGTGATTTGAGTTTCTTTTATAATATATTCCTTTAGCAATGTTTTATATACCTCTAGTAGTTGTATGTTTTCTGCAGGATATTCAAGACCAAGTTAAGGTGAGACCCGTTTTAAAAACAATCAGTTTTTGGTTACTTATCAAGGTCAGTTAAATCTCCTCAAAAAATGTTTTGGAACCCTACATAGCACCTGTATCAGTTAGGGTTTACTAGAGAAACAGATATAACACCAAATATACAACTGTATAAGAAATAACAAGATTGGCTTACAAAGGTCAGCCACAAGGTTGAATAAGGGAACTTGCAGAGGGTGTCTGCAAGCTGGAGGGGGAAGGGTCCAGCCCCAGGGCTGGAGCTTACTGCAGTGTCCTATGCAAGTCCGTATCAGGAGGCCAATGGGTCTATGACAGAACACTGAAGAATCTACGACAGAAGGCTGAAGAGTCTACAACGAAGACTGAAGAGTCTATGACGAAGGCTGGAGAGTCTACAACAAAGACTGGAGAGTCTACGATGAAGGCTGAAGAGTCTACGATGAAGCTGAACAGTCTATGCCAGAAGCCAGGCGACAACGTCCAAGCTGAAGGCCAAGACTGGAGCTTCCCCAAAGAAGCAATCAGTCCCTTCTCATTTACCTTTTATAGTATGCAGGCTGCTCCCCTGGGGTGGGTGTAGCTTCACAAACATCCTTGTCTTCCTTTGCACGGGATGAGGATGTTTACAAAGTAAGACCCCTGGCTCCCTCCGAGTCTTTTAGTTAAACTTTTGACCTTTTCAAATTGTAACAATGACCAGGTAACTGTGCTCTACACCCCAGGATGTAGAGCTGTTGAGTTACTTAATTAAGCTGCTAGACTTCTCAAGTTGACACAATGTATAAACCGTAAGAGCACCTCTTAGTCCTTGTCAGTGTCAGCCATTTGGATGAGTCATGGCCATTGCTTGACCAAGTTGCTTTCTGCGAAACCCTGGGAGATTTTTTCTCCTAGTGACTCTCTTTAAGCACACCACACACCAATGATCACTTTCCTCTGTGGTCTCATAATCTGCTTGATGAGGGAACCAGGGACTCACTGAGTATCAGGTATCACAGCAGAGGTTCTCTTAATGTCCTGGGTCTTCATTGACCTTGGAGGGCTAGGGCTAAAATATTGACTATCCTCTTAGCCCATCTGTCTCTCCAGTTGTTGGTCCCTAAATCTCAGTTGTTGAACATTTAGAAGAAAAGATTGTTAGCAGTACAATGTAGTAGAGGCAGAAAGCATAACATTATCATCTTATCTAAATATCAAACATCTTAGAACATAAAATAGAACCATTATTTTGTAAAACAACCATGGGTATCCTAACATTTGAATACCTGTAGAATATTAATACACTGTTACATATTTTACACAGAAAATTATAAAACAAAACCATACCTAATGTTGTAACATGACAATTATGATGACATTTTTTAACACACTTGATTTTGCATATTTTTTTAACATAAGATACCCCCTTTATGGTCAATCGTCCTTATCCAATACATAAAGCTTTTACCTAACTTGTTGACCTTTAGTAGGATGTGCATCTCACAAGTTTTTGTTAAAGACAGAGGTCTGAATCAGAAACAAAAGTTTGTCACCATAAACAATCTATTTTACATTTTTGAAGACCTGTACATCTGGAGGCATGAATACATAAATATACCATGAGGCTAATAATCTCTCATAGCCATATGAAACCTTTGTATGGGCATTTTTAAATCAAAAACCTTACTGTATTATTTCTTTTGATGATGATCAATGTGAATATATTACAATAATATTTTATATAACTTTAGTTGGGGTGTCTCCCATAAGGCTATGGAGATCACTGGGGCCTCCAATCAGTGAACAAGAACTGGTTAAAAATGTTACCAGGCAGCTGCTCTCTTATTCATCAAATGGAGTCCCATCCAATAATCTTCCCCACAAGGGATTTTGTTTACCCATCTTAATAATTTTTTGATGACTTATGAAAAACCCAATTATAGCATTGAATACTTTTGAACAATGAAAGACTCTCAAGTCCATAATAAACAACAGTGCATTTTACATTTACACAACCAATTTTAACAACATTTGGACTAACTGGGAACCCAGGTGGAAGCATGCTTTTTAAGTCTATTATCCAAATTAAACTTTGATTAAATGATCCAAGAATGTAAAAAAAAAAGAAAAAATTGTTGAGCTCAAAATAAAAGGAGCAGCAGTTTACAGAATGGACAAATGGACAAACATGGACAGATGATCTGTACAGATTCAAACAGACATAGAAACAGAGTTGTTGGTGTCCACAAAAACTCTTTGAAATTCCCAGGGGCTATTTCAGGCCTCTTTGCTGAACTAGCTCACTTCTTACACCCCATGTCTTCAGGGTTGGAACACCTATTACCTCCTGCCCTCAGGGCATTTCTTAGGTGCTCTGTGCTACTTGGGCACTCCTATATGGGCACTTGTGCTTTCAGCTCCACAGGTGTGACTCCCAATAACTGCTCACAGACTGGACAAACAGACAAACAGATACACAGGAAGACTGACGAACATCTTACACAATCAGAGTGTACTCAAATATATTTTAGCCAAATTGAATTACCCTAATTTTTATAATCGTAGAATTTGTAATTATAAGTAGAATAGTCAGATTTATCATAGGTCAATTAGCAGAGATCTCCTAAAAGAATTTGGAAAGGACAAAATCTTATCTATAATTAGCACATGTTTATCATAGGACTTAGCACACACACCTATCATCTATTTAGACCTTTGGTTTTATTTATTTATTTACTTACTTATTTATTTATTTATTGTTAGCATTTTCTGGGCATCTTGGGTCAATTAAGGTTGGTTCTAGCTTCATCCATTTCTATCGGTCGTGGTGTGGTCTCCAAGGAACCACCAACATAGGACTGAACATCTGCTTCTTGAGATGTGAAATCAACTCCTTCTCTGTGTTTGGATCCACAAAACAGCCAGACAGTTCACACTGGCACCCAGATAGGTCATTTAACATTTCCTGGAAAAACATAAGCATACCCTCAACCCCAAATTAGCACTGGACTGGGTGCTTTGATTGTCCAGTAAGAAGATTTTTCAAAGGACTCTTCTTAGCCTTTATTTGACTACATTATCTTTCTGCTGCAATAGTTACATCTTTATTAGAATTTTAAATTTTTAAATGGTATATACTGCCAAGTGAAATCTATTATGAAGTGAACTCTCCCTTTTGTTTTTTGAAATTTAAATTGTGAGCACATTTAACTAGTTTTAGACCTGAAGATTTTAAGGAATTTTTGTGATAAAGTATAGAGAAAAAACTGCATTTTGTATTTAGGCACTTTGGGCTCTCTCTTACTGTTGAGATACACAGGTTGTGCTCCTGCTCTGACCTAGAGGCCCCACTGTTGTTGGGGATGCAAGCAATAGTGCAGTGTAAACTCTTGATGCATAAAGTGTGCGTGTAGGTGATGGGAAAAACCGGGTTGGCTTGGGCGCACCAGAGCTGTGTCCCACTTCTCCTGAACCATGTGCTGCCTTCTGGCCTGGGCTGAGTGCTACAGTGCTGCTGGTGGGGCAGCCACTGAAAGGCTTGGCAGGCCCCAGGGAAGTTCTCTGTACCTTACACCATTTATATGTATTTTTAAAGACAAAATTCTGAAATGATTTTTAGACCCTGATGAACTAGAAATCAAATTTTGGGTTGTCTCTTTGACCCATTGAAGGAAGTCTCCTCCACACCCTTGTGGCTACTATTCTAAATTGATCATAAATTTGTAACTCAAAAGCAAGTCAATTTGCAAGTGGCAGTAAAGATATGCTTTACATCCCTCCAGGTTAAATCAATTTAGCACTTTTACAAGGTTTAGAAGTTTTACAGGTTAAAGAAGCTGTCCCAAGAAGCTTATGATTATTAAGACCCTGTCTAATCCAAATCCACCACAAAAATGTAAATACTAGAATCAAGCACACAACCAACAGTTCCATATACCTTTGTGATTCTTTAGAATGTACTTGCCCCATATCTTTTTAATGAATTGCCTGTACCCAAATCTCTATCTCTAGTTCTGGTTTATTAAACAGGCCCTAAGAAATAATGCTTGAAATAAAGGCAAAACAGTTTGTCTTAGAATTGCAGTCCAATATTGGCAAGCAATAGACTTTATAACTATGACTTATAAAAACAACTTTTATGGAAGACATTGGCATTGCCTCTTAGATATGAAATAGGCTGGTTTTATCACAATAGTTTCTCCTCTACATACTTTGAATATGTGTTTCATTGGGACCATACTTGACCCTTTAATCTCAAGCCTGCTTTTTTTATTCTACAGATTCTTCTGGAAACCCTAAATTCATCAAGTGCCGTTCACCTGAGCTAGAGACTTTTTCATGCCACTGGACAGATGG
>RJWM01008759.1:0-57750 GCA_004363535.1 Dasyprocta punctata
TGGATTTACTATTGGCTTGTTTTGAAGTCCTTTATCACATTCATTGTTTTGTTTTTATTGTTTCTATTCTATTCTGTTCTGTTTGATTTTTAGTATATCCAAAGTTATCTGCAGCTATTTTGAAGACATCAGGGGGGATTATGATAACTACTGTTGATTTCATAATGTTTTGAAGTCCTGTATCTCTTACACTGGTTTGTTTTGGTTGCTTTTATCCTGTTATATACTCTTTAAAATAAAATAAAAAAGTAAATCTAGAAGTCTATTGGTGGAGTTTTTGGGGTTTTCTGTGTAGAGTATCATGTCATCTGCAAATAATGATAATATAACTTCTTCCTTTCCTGTCCTTATTCCTTTTATTTCTCTTTCTTGTCTAATTGTTCTGGCTAATGTTTCCAAAACTATATTGAATAGGAGTGATGATAGTGGACATCCTTGTCTTCTTCCTGATTTTAGGGTGAAAGCTTTCAGTTTTTGTCCATTTAGTATGATGTTGACTGTTGGTTTGTCATAGATGACTTTTATCACATTGAGGTAAAGACCATCTATTCTAATTTTCTCTAGCATTTTTACCATCAATGAGTGTTGGGTTTTATCAAAAGCTTTTTCTACATCTATTGAGATGATAAGTTTTGCAGGTACATCAATCTGAGTTGGTAGTTGTTTCTTTTTAGAACTTGAAATACTTCACTCCAAACTCTTCTTGATTTCATGGTTTGTGTTGAGAAGTCTGCTGTGATTCTATAGGTTTTCCTTCATAGGTGATCTGTTTCTTTTCTCTGACAGATTCTAGTATTCCATTCTTGTGCTGAGTTTCTGGGATCTTAATTATTCTGTGTCTGGGTGAAGATTTATTTTGGTTATGGCTAATTGGAGTTCTATATGCCTCATTTATCTTTATATCAGATTCTTTCCCCATGCTTGAAATATCTTCTGCTAGTATATCTGCAAATAGTCTTTTTGTGTCATTTGTGTTGATTCCTGCTGTTTTGTTGATGATTATCAGTCTTATATTGTTTCTATTTGCATCATCTTGCAGCTGTTGAGTTGTTGTGTACTGGATCCTTGTTATGTTTAAGAGATCTTTCCTTTCGTGTTCATTGGCTTCCACACTGTCTTCAAGGTCTGAGAGTCTCTCTTCAGCTTAATTCAATTGGTTTTGTCAGCTTTCAATGGAATTTTTAATTTCTCATATATCTCTTTGAATCTGTTTCATGAATTTTAATTCTTTCTTATATTGGTCATTCAAGGTTTCCATCCTTTTTTTTGGTTCTTCTGTTTTTTAAATCTATATCTTCTTTAAATATACTCAACATTTCTTTTATAATGTTTGCCATTTCTTTTTTTTTTTTTACCTGAGAGATTATTTCTGATCTGATTTACTCTATAACTTCATGGAGTTGTTTCTTTACTTCAGTTGCTATTATTTCAGATAGTTCAGTTGTGCAATTTCCAATGTCTTCCATTTAAGTGTCTCCTGGGTTTGTTCTTGATGGATTGGAGATCTGAGACTACAGCTTGTTCTTTCATTTTGTCATTTTCCTCTGGGAGCTGTGTGGCTGGTTTGGCACTCTTCTGATGGATTGCTCTGGGATGCTGGGCTGAGCAGAGCTCAGATACTCCAGGATCCACGTGACTAGCCAGGGCACACCCCCAGAGTATGGAACCAGGGCCTTGCACCTCGATGGGTGGAGCTCAGAAACTCTGGGACATGTGGCTAGCCTGGACATACCTCCAGCATATGGCACTGGGGCCTCATGCCTGGCTGGGCAGAGCTCGGGACTTCCAGGACCTGTGTGGCTAGTCTGGTTGCTCCCAGATGGATGGTTCTGGGGCTCTTGCCTGGGGAGGTCTCGGTACCTCCTGGAACCTGTGCTGCTGTCCAGGTCTCCCCCAATGAATTGTGCTGAGATGCTGGGCTTGGCAGATATCAGATCCTCCAGGACTCATGCAGCTAGCCAGGGTGCAAACCTGACATAGTATGCTGGGACCTTGCACTGAACTGGTGGCGTTAGGAATCTCCAGTAGCCCATGCAGCTAGCTAGGACACACCCCTGAACAATGGAGCCAGAATCTTGCACTGGGATGGGCGGAGCTCTAAACCTCCAGGACACATAGCTAGCCTGGACACATTCCCAGAGTATGATACTGGGGCCTCATGCCTGGCTGGGCAGAGCTCAGAACCTCTGGGACTTGTGTGGCTAGTCTGGTTGCTCCCAGATGGATGGCTCTCGAATTCTGGGCTGGGCAGGGCTTGGTACCTCCTGGAACCTGTCTGGCTGGCTGGGTGCTCCCCTGATGAATTGTGCTGTGACACTGGGCTGGGCAGACTGTGGATCCTCTGGGATCCATGCAAATTGCATGTCATTTTTAATGAACTAGTTTTCAGTCCCTGCTTGTCCAATTAATATTTTTTAGAATGAGTCAATGAAAGTTTCATACCATGTAAATGGAAACAATGAAAAATATAGTGAATATATATATAAAGGATATATAAGTATATATCATATATTACATATGTTACATATATGCCTTTATTTTCCAATAAATCTGTTATCATAGTTGCCCACATTTACATACCCTGATTCGTTTGAAGGAGTTACTCTCCTGGTTGTGTGGACATGATGGGAGTATCATGTGGAGAACAAATGACCCATATCGAATTTAGAATTCAGTTTACTCCTTTGATAACAGCACAGGTAATGCTTTGTCTTCTTATGGTATTGCCTAATGATGTGAGTTTCAGGTATTTTTAATCTTGGGAAGATTATGACTGTGAATATTCTGTAACAGAAGGTGCTTTTGCTTTGGTTATCTGCAAATAATGATGACTACAGTGGGTTAGTTAAGGTGATGTAGGTACTTGAAGAGAAACTTCTAGTCCTCAGTTCATTAACATAATAAAAATGTATCTCTCCTTCACAGCATTCCTCATTAGCAGGCAGTTCTACTCTTGGGGATGTTTTAGATGCATGGAGTCCTATCTTGTGTCTCAATTGTCTTCTGAGTTTTAGCTTTCAGGGCCATGCAGCAAAGGGGACAGAGTATCATGTATAGGGTAGGTTTATGGGCCAAGCATGGTGGTAGCATGTATCTCTTCTGTTCATATTTTATTGAATAAAAGTCAATGGCCACATCTATCTACAAGTACAGCTGGGAAATATAGTCTAGCAGGATGTCTAAGAAGAAGAAATATGTGTGGCTGTTAACTAGCAGTTTCTTTATGACATAGCACACACCTTTCCAATTCGAGCCCAGGATAAATCATCAAATCTTTAGCCATTGCAAAGAGAATAAAAATTTAAATGCAAACCTCTCGATTAGCCAGACTACTCCCTGATGTGCAAAAACCCTGTGATTGTATGGCAAAGGTCAAAGCTTGTCCTCTTCTGGGAAGTAGCCTAAGAGAGAATCAAAGCTCTTTTGGAGTTTCCTGTAAGTGGCCTGAACTGCTCTGTCAAAATGATCTTCTGTTCACTCAGCCCAGAAAACTCCACAAAATCATGGAATTCCAGAGATTCAATTCTTCATGTTCACTGTAAGAACTTTGATACTACCCAGACAACCAAGTTTCTCAATATCTGAAAAGCCACGAGTTATCTGAAAGAAGTCACTTTAAAGTAGCAGCGTGTGCCAGCCCTGTGTTAAAATGGTAGGTTGGTATGACTGTTCAAGTCAAACAGTGGGGCTGATGAAAGGGTTAATAGCCCAAAAAAGAGTGCTGAATTTTTGATACACATCTTAAAAATGCATAGTACTGCTGAAATTAAGGGTTTATTCAGATGTAGAGTCTCTGCTGTTGTATTCATGGTTTTCAAGGGAATAGATTTAATACTGGATACAATCGATAGGTTTATTTTATAATACTCACCCACAAAGTCAGATGTAGAAGACAACAAGGTATCTGTCCTCATGCTAGAGACCTGAAGAATCCAGCTGAGGGCCTGGATCCCATGGCAATATCCTGTACAAGTCTAGTTGAAGGCCTAGGGCCCAGGGCAATGTTTCATACAAGTCTGTATCAAGGATTTGCACAAGGAAGGCCAAAAGGCCAGTGATGGAAGCTTAGAAAGTCTGGACTGGTGGGGTTAAGGATCTGTACCACAAGCCTGAGGTATCTGCACTAGAGCCAGGAAGCCTTGCACAAGGTAAAGACTGAATCTCCCTGGAAGAGAACCATAGTGAGGACCACAGCTTCACCTCTGACCAGAACAGCCAAGTTTATATCAGGAAAACTAGCCATGGCAAGTTTCTACAGGAAAATCAACAGCATGCCATCTTCCTTCTCTCCTTTTATGCAGTTCGCAACAATTCTCAGGTGGGTCTTCCACGCCCAGAACTGACTCACTTCAGCTGGGCATTTCCATGTAAATTGACCATTAGTTAATCCACCACAGCTGGTCTTTGAACAATACAGGTGTGCCAAGTACCCAAAACGTGATGCCATATTTAGCGATCTCATGGCAGGATAACTAACATATGAATTCCCATGCCACATTGATATAATCCTTACTGAAAAAGGGAAAAATATAAGTGGAAAAATACAGTGCTTGGAAACTCGGACTTCCAGGAAATAGACATTGATTGGAAGGTGCAATAGGACTTCTGTGTCTCATACTGAGTACCTGAGAAACAATTCTTTCCAAGTTGGATCAAAAGGGCAGTTCTCTGTTAATTGATATTGAGTCAGGGCTTCTTTTATATAGTGGTTACTTTTAGCTTACTGCCTGTCTTTGAATTATCTCATTGCCCTCCAGGACCCTTTTAAATTTTAACATATTGTGGTTAAGTTGTTAATTGCCTATTATCAATTCATTTCTGTTTATTGTCTTGTAAACATGGTTGCTTTATGTATATGGGGGGAAAAACATCAACATAGCATACCTTAGAGATAAAAGGAAACTACCAGTAGCTTTTTTTAAATGCATGGATGGAAGTGAATATAAATGCATTTTAAAGTTGGATAATGTTAAATGAGGGGGAAATTGCTTTATAGGCCATTGGCCAGGGCCTTCCAGTTTGATTAATATCTCACATTATTACTGAGAAACAATCAGTACAATAGGCCTGATTTAATGGGATTTAACTTTCTAGAAGAATGACCATATAATTCCCATGTTCAACAAAAAGTTTTATGAAACCTGTATCATTGTGTAATGTCAGGTTTTTTTCATGTATTTTGTTTACAGCACTTGAAATCTCTTTTGCTTTCTCAAAATAAAAATCGGAATGATTTTTCATATGTTATAAAATAAAGTCAAAGTAGAAACTACATAAGAGTCACAGTGTGGTTGTAATGATAACAAAACAGAGATTTAGTTTTTAGATTAATTAATTGAAAGAGCCTCATTTGACTTCCTGAATTGTAAGAAACACACAAATAGCAGGAAATGGTAGGGGAGGTGGTATGACTAGAGAGAGAGGGTATGTGTGCACACAAACAGGAACTCCTACACTACAGGACTTCTTTTTTATTCCATAGCCTGAATAAGAAATGCTTGTTTCTTCTGAACTGTGCCAAGAAAGAGTGGAGGAGCATTGTGACCCTAACCATTTTCCTTACTGAGAGTACTGATTTAGAATAAGCAAGAAATTTCAGAAACGCTTCCATTCAAAAATAGCTCAAGAAGTCCTTTGATTGGAGGATTAAGCAGGATTGATTAATTAAATTGCACTCATTCTTATGCAAGTAAATCTCTGAATTTAGAGTTCCTGAATCATAGGATATGTAGGAATTTTGACAACATATTGCTTGAGTTCTTTTAAATAAAGAATGCTCATACTATATGAAAAGCCCCATCCAAAAGTGAGAAAAACACAGGAGAGTGAGGATAAAGGGGAAAATGCAAAGAGCTGAATATCTGGAAAATACTTTACTACCTGTCTTAGTAATTTTCTTCCCCAGTAGGTGGGAAACCATGGGGGAGCTGGACTTAATTTTAACTGATGGCTAAGAGATGGTTGTTGATATTTAGGGGATGGAAAATTTGAGAGAACAAAACTAACCATGGCATCTAAGAATTCATCACCATGGTTAGACAAGGAGAGATGATTTCCAAAAATCAAATAAAAAATCCTTGTATAATTCATACAGAAACTTTAAAGGAGAATATGTATAGAAGAAAATGGGGTGACTTTCAAAAAAGAATTTCTAATTTAATGATTGTGAATGATTCCTTCTAGGAGGAAAAAGGCCCAAGGCCATTTTAAGAAGTTAATGTAGATGCCTTTAAATTTTGTCTGATAAGTGGAATTTAAAAGATTGTAGTCATAATAACATTTTCATATTAATCACAAAATTTCAGAAAAGTTGCAATTTCAGTGCAATTTTTTCTAGTTCTTTTTTAGTAAATTGTCAACATTATGTCCTATTATCTCTGAATATTTCCTAAAACCATGACACTTTTCTTCATATTCATTATAAAACTATTAATATGATAAAATTAATTGCTAATACATTGGTCTTATTTAATTTTCAGACTCTGTTATGACTGATGCATTGTGTCAACTTGAGAAGTTTAGAAGTTTAACTAAGAGATTTAACAGAGAGCCAGGATCCTTACTTTGCACATATTGTTATCCTGTGCAAGAGGAAGGCACAGAGATTTTGAGAGTGCTACAGGTGTCCTACGGGACGGGGGTGGCCTGCATACAATATAAGGGAGGAGAAGAGGCTTGTTTTTCTCACTTTTGCTCTGGTTGCTTTTGCTGCCTGCTGCCTTGAAGTGTTTCCCCTGTGCCATGCCACCCTGCCTTGGAGCCAGCTGATTATGGACTGAAACTTCCACAAACAGTGAGCTAAATAAACCCTTTTTTCTTTCGTTTTGGGTGTTGGATATTTTGTCCCAGCAACAAGAGAAAAGTAACCAAGACAGACTCCATTTGAATTTCATGAGGATTCCCAATGGTATGTTTAGGGCAAAAGTTTTACTTCAGGATCATGCAATTAATTGTAATGTGTATTTCTTTCATCTGATGAACTCATAGTAAAATGATATTTTCTACAAGGTAAAAGAATACAAAACCAAAGCAAATTCACCAAAGTGATGTTACAGTGAAAACATTTAAAAACACAAGTAACAGTTATCTTCTATGCAACATAAATAAGGAATTTAGGAATATAATGTGGTAATTCCCCATGGAGAAAATAAAGCTACATAATCTTGTGAATTCAACAGAGCAAACTGAAAGCTTAGACACAAGAGACAATCATTACAGAATATTTTCTGATTTCAAATGGGTTCAACATTATCCAGATGAATTACCTCTAAGAAACTATCAGAACTTGCATATGTGTGCATACCATAACTGTTTGTGTACTCAAACTATGGAAAAGGCAGAAAAGTTAACTGAAAGTCCCAATTCTTGAAGCAGCATCAACCTGGAGGATGTTCCTAGTAGAATGCTTCAGACTTAAACTATTCAACACACTTCTCAGTTATTTGTTGGAGGACATATTTATGAACTTACATTATCTTGTGATGCTGGGGATCAAACCCAGGTGCTTGTGCATGCTAAACAAGTGCTTTAGTACTGAGAAATACACCTAGCCTTACATATCAAATTATTAACTCTTGGATAGAAACAACACTGGCTGCCAAATGAAAACACAGAACTGCTTAGGCAGGATATAAGGTCAAAATTAAGATAACATATAATAAGAGATATAGTCAACTGATTCTTGACAAAGGTACAAAGGCAATTGGAAAAAAAGTATAATCTTTCCAATAAATGGTACAAGGACAACTGGACATCCATATACAGAAAATAAAAATAAAACCTAGAGAAAAAGCTTATACTTTACACAATTATCTCAAAATGTATCAAATACATAAATGCAAAATGAAAAACTGCAAAGCATGTAGGTGAAAATATAGGGTAAAGGCTATGTGACTTTGGTGACTCATTTTTAGATACAGTGACAAAAGAAGTCTCCATGAAAGAAAAATAATGACAACCTCAGCTTTATTAAAATTAAAAAACACTGCAGTGTCAAAGATACTGTTAAGATACTGAAAAGACAAATTACCAACTAGAAAAATACTTGGAAGTCACATTTCATATAAAGGACTTGGATCCACAATATATAAAGAATTCTTAAAAGTCTATGATAAGAAAAGTGTCAATTTAAAAATAGAGGGCTGGTCTGAGCAAAAATGTCATCAAAGATAGCAAAGAAGATGGCAAATAAGCATATGAAAAGTTGTTCAACATCGCTTACATTGTGGAATGCAAATTAAACTCATCATAAAATTCTATGAAGGTAGCAAAAATCCAAAAACCTGATACTTATTGCTGGTGAAGACGTGGATGAACACCTTTATAAATAACTTCAGTAATTTCATGTATTGTTTGTGGGAATCTGAAATGGTACAACCATTTTGGACGACAACTGAATCTTGACATATAATCTAGTGATTATATTACTAGGAGGGTCCGCAACTAATTTGAAATTGATAGGCACAAAGAATGAAATGCGAATATTTATAGCAACTTTGCCCACAATATCCAAAACCTGGCAACAACCAAGATTTTCTTTTCTTTTTTTTTTTTTTTTTTTTTTTTTGCGGCACCAGGGATCGAACTCACAGCTTCACACCTGCTAGACAGGTGCTTACGCCACTGAGCCAAACTCCCGGCCCTAGTTTTTTGAGGCAGGGTCGCACTATGTAGCTCAGGTCAGCCTTGCACTCGCGTTGTAGCCCAAGCGGGCCTCGAACTCACAATGCTCCTCCTACCTCAGCCTCCCGAGTGCTGGGATTAAAGGCGTGCGCCACCACGCCCTGCAACAACCAAGATTTTCATAAATAGGTGAATGGAGTTGGGTGTGGTGGTGCACATCTGCAAGTAATCCCAGCACTCTGTGAGGCTGAGGCAGAAAGATTACAAGTTTGAGCCTAGTCTGGACAATGGCTTAGTGATACCCTGTCTCAAAATTTAAAAAGACTGGCAACTTATAGATATGTGTACACGTATTGTACCGTACAGGCATCTTTCTTTTCTTCATTAGCTGAATGCACCTACAAGCAGTAATACCCCAATAGAAATTCGTACATGCAATGTACAACTTCTAGTTTCAAATACCATTCTCAGTGAAAGAATGTAGCTAGGACTGGAGTTGAGAATGTACAAAATGAGTATGAAAATTTTGTATTGCCAGAAATAAGGAAGTGCTAAAAATGCCAAAGAAAGCAAACAGGCAACAACTGTAAGAATGATGAATATATGTCATAATGACATAGGAGGCAAGTGAAAGAACCCTCAATGGCCAAAGGTGAGAAAATTCAAGCAAGAAAATTAATATCACAACATTATATTGTAGACCAAAATATAAAATATCTGTGAGTCTAAACCAAGAAAACCAAATGATTGAATAAATGAGGAAAAAAGGGCAATCTCTGTGCTGTAGAAATTCCAAATAACTCATAGAGACACTCCCCCACTGAGGAGGTGGAGCTTAAATGCCTACTCCTTAGAGTGGGCTTTGTACATTGTGACTTCTTTCCAGTCAAAGAACGGAGGGAAACAGATTTTACAGTGGAAAACTTGACACACTCTACCTCAGCTAGGTAATCAAGGTTAACATCACAAGTGATAGGTCATATTGATAACATGTAATCTTGATATGATTGGATGAGAACAGCACTTTAGCTCTGTGGTCTTCCTCCCAGGAACCGTCACTCCAGTTTAAAGATAAGTGAGGCAGGAGACAACCCCCATTGAGAGAATCCTACAAAATAATCGACCAGTACTCATTCAAAAAATCAAGAAAGTCAGAAACAAGAAAGTCTGAGACACTGGCACAATATATATTTGCCTGAGAAGATATAACTACTAAATATAATGTGGTATTCTGAACAGAATTCTGGGACAGCAAACGTGTATTATGGAAAAACTGAAGAAATTTGAATTAAGTATGAACTTTACTATTTATTTGCTAATGTTAGTTTACAAATTGTGACAAATATATTGTACTAATGTAAGAAATTAACAATAGAGGAAACGATGTTGGGATTTGGGATCTTTCTGTACTATCTTTGTACCTTTTCTCTAAATTCAATAGTATTCTAAAATTTAAAAGTTTGATTAAAACTATAGCAGGTGATTAATATAAAATCACTTCCCTTTTGGTAAAAGTGTTCATCCTTTCTCAGTGGGTCTTCTATGAAGTCTTCTGTTTAGACTTGTTGTTCCTGCTCCTGTCTCTTCTCCACAGTATAACCAGAGAAACTTTTTTAGAAAATGTAAACCAGATCACATCATTCTCCTACTCACAACCCTAAAAGAGTTCTCCATAATTCCTGGAATAAAATCCTAATGCCTTGCCATAATATACAAAGCCACACATGATTGAACCCTACTGCTCATCCCCTAACACTCATATATTTTCTTTTTCCTTACCAGAATGGCCTCTTGTTCCTCAGATATGCCAATTGAAGGACATAACATATTACTTTGCCTAGAAAGTTCTCTCCCATATTTGCATCACTTGTTCCTTATATTTGTCAGGTGTCTGTTCAAATGCTATCTCCTAAGAGAGATTTTTCTTTACATCTTGATTTATTATGGCTGTTTCTCACCTCCTTTTATCTCTTTGCCCTGCTTCATTTTTATAGCACTTATCACTAATTATTATAATACTTTTACATTTTCTTGTCACATTTTTTACTAATACATTTTTATTTTTAAACTATCTCAAACTGTTTTACAAGTTGCATGTTCATATGGGCTGTTCTTTGCTTGTTCTGCTCGTTTTATGTCCCTGTTTTCTATAGTAGTCTGAGCAATAAGTTAGTGAATTCATAGGTTACAAATGAAGATGTTTCAATCAAATGCAACTTCTTTTTCAGTCAAGAGTTGAATTATCAGACTGCTGACATATATTTAGTTTTCGTTACTGGACATGCAGTACCTTAAGTAAAAGAAAGAAAGACTGGCCCATTTTGTGATTTTTTTCCCCTCAATCTGTATCTGGAGCTATTTGTTCAGTCCTGATGATCACATTTTCAGATGGTCATGGGCAAATTAAATTTTTCCAAATGAGTGTAATCAATGATAATATGTTTGCAAAGCATTACTTAAAGACGATTAAAGAAATTGGGCATGATTGTCCTACAGACCTAGGGATGTCTTGATGCATCCTGGGTGTCTATAAATATTTTATTCATTCAAATTCTTCAATGATTTTTGATAGCTTATCATGTGTCAGACACTAGTGCAGTATCCTAGAAATGAAATGAGTTAACATGAAAGGAAAAAAATAATTGCTCAAATATAGAGTTCTTACCTTCCAGTAGTATTACTGGCTCTAATTGGTGAATATTTTGGTTGTGCAAATTTGATTTGATATAAAGAAACACATTTTTAATAAATGTACCATTAATCTTTGAAAACTCAGATTAGGTTCTTAGATATACAGGAAACGCTTAAGCAGTGACTGTCTCGTTATTTTTCCTGACTCTTAGAGGACATATTCACTATTATAAAAAACTGAATGTTGTACTATTTGGCACTGTACTGTAAAATGTGAAGTTTCTAGGGAATTGCAGGTTTCATGCAGATGATAATATAAGCTATTACATGGAACAATAAGATACTACTTAGAAAATGCCCCATATTCCTACCGCTGGCAATAGAATTTTTAGCCAGGATTTTGTGGTGGCATTCTGATAGCCTCAGGTATATGCACTATTTCAGTGGAGAAGGGATTAGATTAACTATTGTTAAAATTCTTTACAAGAAAGTGGAGGAGGTGTAAGACTTGATTTGCAGTATGGCTTCCTTGGCCTAAAAGTAATGAATGACAGAGAAAAAATGATTTAAAAATACTCTATTCATGTTCAATTAGAGCTACAATCCTCCCTTCAAATAGGAAAGGTAACTAAAAAGGAGATTGACCATTAGACTCTCAAATAAACATCCAGTCCTGTCAGCCTCCACCTCATGTAGGTGCTGGTAGGAAGACAGAAAATGCTAAAAGCATTTGTAGAGCTATTTTTAAAAGAATTTTTAGATGAGAAGGAATGGAAACAGGACAGACTGCTGAAAATTTCTGTGGTTAGAAAAATCAAAAACTGAGATGGTATATCAGTGATTATTCCCTTTATACTGATCAGGAATTCAGTGATGTAGTTGGCACACCCCAACAAGTTATTGAAGAGCTTTTTAAAAAATGAAAATGATTATTTACAAAGGGGAAGGAAAAGTTAAGGAAATTAATAAGGAATGGTAAAGTATTCAGTTTTGGGAATGTTGCAGAAAAATCAGTATCAAACCAAATGGAAGACTCTTTGCACTGAGGAATCTAGAAGGCAACTTTGTTGATTTTATGCCAGTGGGCTGGGGGACTATAACAGAGTCCAAATCACCATCAAGGAGCCAGCTTTGAGTCCAGTTTAAATACAGTTTACAAACAGGAAGTGCAAGGCGGATAGCAGGTTACTACATGAATTAAGTCATATATTGTCAGGCGAGTTAACTCTAAATAGATTTACTTAAAAGGAATTGTTTAACATAATATCCTGGGGATGAAGGGAGGGGGTTTAAGTGAAGCAAGCAAAGTTAGAAGTGTTCTTGACTGGGTCACATCATCCCAACCAAAATCCTTGATGCAAGTTGTAATAGTCAAATTGACCCAGCACATTATCAGAAGAAAAGCAGCTGGACCTACATAGTCAAGGCTGACTGAATTTAGCAAAGTTTCTGTGACAGGCATCAGGAACATAGTCAGAGACTACTATTTGATTTTTAACTTACTGTAACATGTCTGTAAGTTTGTTGTTCTATAACTGTGCCTTTACTAGTTTTATAATTGTGTCCTTGCATATATATAATGGTGCCTTTACATTCTCCCTTGCTTTTGCTACAAAGTCTCTGTAGTACTAAGGAGCTGGTAAGGGGAAGCAACTTGTAAAAGGAGTTAGTGGTGCAAAGCTTCCATGCTTTCAGACAAGAGGCATGTCAGGATATGGATCATTAAAGGGCCTAGAAGAAGAATTGTCAAAACAGCCATCAAGGGCCTGAGAACAGCTCCTGTCCATGAGGGGAGAAAGTCTAATGATCCCCACCAGGAAGAGCCCCCATAACATTTGGAACTCTATGCTTAAAGTGTTCCCATAGCTGATGGGAGTTTTCTCTTACTATTCCCGACTTACTAGAATAGCAGCATTTGTCCTCTAGGAAAAGGCAGGTACCTCCACACTGGGCTGTCAGAAGATCTAGGGCTCTTCGATTCTGGAGAATGACTGCAGTCAAGGAGTCTATGTCATCCTGCAGTGTGTCTATTGAGGTTTATATGTTGGCAAAATCTCTAGCTATCAGAGCACTTAACTGTGAGTATTGCTGTTGGTTTATACACATAGCTGTAACACTGAGTGTCAGAATCCCAGCTATTGCTATTCCAGCTAGTATGGGCAATATCACTAAGTCATGTTTTTGACATGACTGATGGGCATGTGCAGGTCCTCATTGTTCTGAATAAACAGAAAGGTCAGGTACCAGAAAAGCAATTGTACATAGACTCGTTTTGGTGCTATCAAACACTTGATGTAACCCACCAGCATAAACAAAGAAGGTCTCAAGGGTGGCTTCCAGAGAACCTGAGGTGACAGTCAACACATCTATACTGTCAGCAGAAGCATTCTGGCCTTTACTGGAACCTAAGAAGCAGGAAGTATTTCCCCGTATCATCGCTGGATAGTGCTGAAGTAGGTGATCAGGAGAGCTAGTTGCATTAAGTTCAGAATTATTACAAGTGAACCCTGATGCTTGATAGGAAAGGACTGAAAGAGGGACACAGAGCCAAAAGGCTTTGCCTCAGTCTGGGTTTACAGCTTGAAGGACTCAATAGGTATCATTAACCAGATTCAGGATGTCAGGAGTTGGGGGCCCTGTATGATTTGCAACAGGTGCAGGGGCCAATGTAAACACTGGTGGTCTTGGGGAAGGAATTCTAAAGCAGGACAGGGATATAAGGGGTATTTAGACCTTTATGAGTTTTAAACTTAGCCATGGGTCTTCTACATAGACTTTTATCCAGTCTGACAACGAGTTTTGATGGGAGGGATCTGGAATAGTATACTGTAAGGGGTTACAATTTCCCTTCCAGCAGGTTGGGCTAGAGGGAAACTGACCATCTTTGGATCTGTGTCAGTCTGTGACACAACCCCGTTTGGGGCAGAACACAGATAAGAAAAAGGGGCTTACAATGATATTTTTGTTTGTTTACTTGTCACCATTCTGGACCAGTACTCTTGTTCCCAGTTTAATTCTCCACATACTGAGGAATGGCGACAGTTTTCCCCATCTGGAAAGTTAGCCTGAGTTGGACATGCATCAAAATACAAATATGCTTTAGGCTGTGAGGCATCCCATTTAGTCTGATTAAGAATAATCTTGGGGTTTGTATCTTCAATTTGAACCTGGAATTACAGTGTCCTGAATTTCCATACACTCCTAAGATGTTAATATGTATAATCCATAGGAGGGTCACTTTTACTTTAGGTGCATGCAGCTAAAAGTAAGTATCCCAAGAATTATGTTTATATAACAGAGGACAGAGACAGCCCTTCAATAGCTCCCAGTCTGCTGGAGTTGCAGACCAAAGAACGCTAACAAACACTGAGATTAACAGGAGATATAGAACTAGAAATCAAGCAGAATAACAATACACCAGATCTATAACAACAAAGCAGATCAAGGTACCTGGTACAATAGTTACACTGACGTACAAGCAAGCGAAGGTGGTTTTTGATACAGCCCAGAGTCCTGTAGCAAGCACTAAAGTTAGTGATAAAAGGGTAATCAAAATCCAAGGAGGGTAACAGAACATCAGTGAATCAGGTCAGGTACTCCAGTGTACGATGTCCGTTCAATCTTCAACCATGTGTTGGCCTGCCAGCTTTCAGAATAGCAGGGGCAAAATTTTGAGTGCATTGTCTCTTCAGGGTGGTCTTTAAGGGATTTAGCACATCTGGATAGTCCTTCCAACAGTCATCAGGATGAGCCCTCTTGACCCTGGAGCAGTGAATCCAGGGCTAGATTGTTGTCATTTCTTGGTGCCCTTGGTCATTTTTGAGCTGTCCAAGTTGGCAGTCAGAGCTTCAACCACTCAAAGATGGTCCATCTGTCTGTATACACATGTAGGGGCCTTTTTAATGTATCACAAGCAATCATGCTGTCTGCAATTCTCTCCATTGGATTAACCTGCCTCCCCCAGTTTTGAACCAGAGTACTTTTGTACTGAGCTGGGACAGTGACTGTTGTCCACTGTGTGATTATGTCACAGCTAAACTCATTAGTATATCCAGCATCAGCTGGAGATCCCCTTTGCCCTTTTGCATAGGGATTAGGGGTCAAGGCATGTAGTTTGTTCTCCTGGATAGGCTCTTGGGCTGTATACATCATGGGTCCCCAAACCATTGCTAGTTTGACTGCAAACAGGCTAGCTGAGAAAGAGGCCTGCTGTTGGAGGCATGTCCTCTAACATAGAGAGTGGGGTACTGTGCCATTCCATTCCTGGGACGGACTGTCCACATATTTGTCCTGTGATTTCTCACAGGCATGCAGAACAGAATACAGCAATGTTGTTTTTTAGTCAGGGAATATCAAGTCTAGGTTCCTTTTCATAACTGTGACCAAAATCCATCAAGATGTTCTTGCTGTATCTGTCTAGCTCCATGTTATGTCCCTTTTGGCCATCTTGTATAAAAGGCACATCAGGGTAGCTAGGTGTGGTACATCTGACAAAAACCCAGAAAGTCCATATATATCTGCAATTGGCATATTTTCATGGGTCTGGTCTTGCCTAACTATATAACAAGCCAGTTTCTTGGACCTTGTCTTTGTCCATGACTCACTTTATGCCAGCAAAGCTTCCTTTGGACTGTGCATGGTGGCTTTTAAATCTGCAAGACAATATGGTTAACATAATATCATCAATACAAAACAGTGGCACAGAGTGTGGTTTGGCCCAGGTGGTCAAGTCCTGGGCCACCAGGCCATGACACAAAGTTGGGCTATGTAAACAGCCTTGTGGCAACATCTGGAAGGTCTCTTGCCTGCCCTACGAGGTGAAGACAAATTGGTCCTGACTACCAGCATCAGGATGAGACTTCACAGTCATTCACCATAACCTGTCTGGCTTCTGCATGGCTATACTGAAGGGCTCTGTGGAGGGAGTATCACCTTTGCTTTTTTAATTTCAAGACAGTGTGTCCCATCTCCTCATGGCCTCCACGCAGCCAGTACTGCTTCACTCACACAACCCATGTGGCCTAAGGAAGAGTCAGTGGTGAGTGGTATGGATGGTTTTGGAGTATGTTTTTTTCCATGAGAATTCAACATTGAAATTCTTGCATAATGTTGAGCTGAGCACCAGTCAGTATGTCCACCCGCCATATGTATTCAGCAACTGGGAAAACATAAGCATCATACAGGCATGGGAGCAGGCACCTGATTCCCAAAGTAACCTGGATCTTCTGGACTGTGATGTAGTGACCTCTATATCCTTTTATGTATGCAGTAGGTCCCATAAAACAGTCTGGGTTGTTGTACATTAGCGTTGACTCAGCTGTGAAATCTATCAACATTAGTACATATTGCACAGAAAATAGTCCAGCAAATTTTGGGGGGGGCCAATAAATAGTCAATTATATATGTGGCCTCTGGTCTACTGGGATTCCCCAAGACCTGGGTAGTATGGCTTGCCTCCTAATCAGAATGAAAGGAGGCCAGTGTCACTTCTTCCAGCTTCATCAGAGTTGCTTTGGCCTTCTGGCTCATCAGCCAGTATTGCTGCTCAGGGCATTAATTGCCTCCACAGATTCAACAACACATCCAACGGCTGGATGTCTAACTTATCTGCAGGTAGGCCAGCAGCCAGCAGGTCTATCCAGATCTGGCACCAACCTACTTTCAGTGGTATCACAGCTTGTTCTTGGGGGGATAGCCCTTTTCACCAGGGGTCCTCTTCTTTTTATTCCTTTGTCAGTAGAGTTTATTTTTTACAGATCTCTTCTTACCATGGTATTTTATTTTATATCTCCCAGCCTGGTGAAGTCACCAACAGCATTGTGGATCAGGTGATCCACAAAAGGGCTAAGAGGGTTGCCAGTGACCCGAATGTTCTAGCCAGCCCACTTGACAGGATCATGTCATTTATGCGTGCCATCAGCAGTTCCTCATCTGGGCTATGGTACTGCAGTGCAAACATCATCTGCTGTATGCCTATTTCATGTAGCACAGTTATCAGGTCTAGATAGTGACTTGCTCTGGCAGGTCACCTGGATTCTCCCAAGTCATTGCCTTTCTATGCCTGAAAAAGAATCAAATGAGAGCTTCCACTGCATCTGAAGGCCTTCCTGATAGGGTTTGTGGTCCTAGATGCATGTAGTCAGCCAGTACTGAACTGTAGCTAAGCAGAAATGAAGCAGAAGAATAAACACTCCACTCTTTCTTCTTTCTCATGATCTCCTGCTGGTGCTTCCAACTAGGCAAACTTGCCAGGAAGCCAGAGGACAAGGTAGCTTTGTTGGTATAATACATGGAGATCAGCATCTTCAGACACAAAGTTTCTTTGGACCTCAATTTTTTGCTCTAAACTCTGCAGTGGTTTCCAATTTCACTCCGAGTAACAGAAAAAATATGGTATATATACCATTAAAATATGATACAAAGCTATAATGTTGTCTAATTTATGGGATTAAATCCAAGTAATAATAATGTTGGGCAACACTAGCAAAATTTTTAAGGTTTATCTTGGAAATGGAGCATTTTAGAATCTTAAAATTGTGCAAAAAGCAAGGTAAATATGTTAGCATCATACATTGGAAGACTTTGTATGTTTGCTACATTATCCAGACTGACTGACCACAGAGTGAATAGATAGATTTTATTTTTTTGGGTATTTACTTTCCAAAAACGTAAGAAGAAAAAAACATATTGAAGAAAAAAAGCACCTTGGCAACTATGAAGGGGAAAAAAGGGGCAAAGAGAGAAATTAGAAGAGCTGGGAAAATAGGAAAATGTAAGAGTTTGAAATTTGAATGTACATGTGTGTACATATCATAGTACACATAAAGATTCTTGTTTCCAATTAAAAGACAAATAGAGAAAGATTTAATAAAATCAACATTGAGTTTAATAACATTAGGAAAATCATTATGTAATTAAAAAAACAGAACATTGTAAGTGAAGGGATATAAAACATACCATGCAAATATAAACCATAGGAAAACTGATATATATATATTTTTCAAAATACATTCTATTAGCAAATGTAAATATTCATTGTTGATTTCCTGTTATCTTGTTTTGAAGTCTCATAATGCTTTCATTCTTTTGTTTTGATTGGTTTTATACTATTTCGTTTTGTTTGATTGTATTGTGTACAACTATTTTGAAGAAAACAAGAGACATTATGATAGCCACTGTTGATTTCCTGTTGTTTTATGAAGTCCTGTGTTGCTTGCATTGTTCTGTTCTGATTTGCTTTGTTCTGTTTTGTTTTGCTTTATTCACGTTAAAATAAAAAAATTTAAAATTTAAAATTAAAAAATTTAAAAAATAAAAAAATAGCAAATGTGAATATTAAGAGAAGGATGTATATTAAGAGAAGGTTAAGCTCTTCAGGAAAATATAACTTATTCTTAATGCATGCAGCTAATGACATACCTTCAATTATATATATTAGTATTTCCCAAATAACATTCTATTAATAATCCCTCAATTAACAAAAATTAAATTCCAAACTGAAGAATATACATTGACTTTTAAGAAAATAAACTTGAATTGGCTTCATACTGGATTATTAATAACATATTACCAAGTTTTACAGAATTGATATCTCATAGATGATATTAGGTTACAAAACAAATTTTTATACTTAAAACACATCTAGATTACATAGCAAAGGCAAATTAATAGTGGAAATAAGAAAATAAAACTGTGAACATTTTAGTATCTTGTATAAAAATCTGTGTCATGCATCTAAAGCAATAGAATAATCGTAACTCTAAGTATGTAGAGTAGAAGAGAAAAAAACTGGAATAAAAGAGTTCATTGGTGACTTAATGTTAGTAAAAGAGCAGAATAAACAAAAATAATGAAGACAATAAATATTAAAGCATAATTAATAAAATGGGAATAAGGTACAGTAGCCAGAAGCCAAATATTGTGTTTTTTAGAAGAAACAGAAAATGTGTAACTTTTTGGTCAGGTTGATGAAGAGGCAGAACAAATAAACAATGAACAGGAAATAACTACAGATTTCAGCATGTTCAAAGTGGAAAAATGGTAAAAAATATTACCCAAATGAAGTCAACCAATGCATCAGTGGTCCTGTTGCCATTAAAGGTGTTGAATAATTAAATGTAAAAACTTTTGATGCAAAAAATTGTGCTATTCCTTCAAAGAATATGCAAGGCTTAGATGCTTTATCAAACACTGTTGTAACTGTGAAAGCTAAACTCTTGCAAATTTACCCCAAGTTCTCTGACTTACTTTATGTAGCCAGTATAGCCTTGTTACCCATACTAAATAAGAACAGTTTAAGAAAGGAAAATTATAGAGGACATTCACTCATGAATATGAATACAAAAAGTGTAAGCATGTTATTAACAAATGAAACCAACAATATACAATGTTCATATGTCATCCTTAAATTGTGTTATTTTAAGATTTCAAGGTTGTTTCAATATTGTAAATAAATATTAATAATGTACTTTACCACATTAGCATGTAAAAGGTGAACAAATATCATCCCAGTAGATGCAGAAAGTAGACCTAATAAAATTCAATGATTCATGGCAGAAACTCTTAATAAAATAGATATCAAAGGGATTTTCCTAACCTGTTAAAGGGCATGCCAAAATAGCAAGGGCTTATTTAGTCATGAAGTGTTATCTAGACAAGACTGTCCACTCTTGTGACTTCTATTCAACTTAACAGAGTACCTAGTCAGCTCCTAGAGACAGCTAAAGCAAGAGAAGTTGTACATTCTGTAATTGAAGCAGCAAAACTACCATTCTCAGTTGATGCACTTTTGTATTTACAACACAGAAGAACCTGCACGCATCTTTTTGAAATAAACGAGTGCTATTACTGAGCAACAACTGTATTTAATTATACTTCAACAAACAGTAAGGAAATATAATATGAAACAAAGATGGTGTCTTAGTTACTTTTCTCTCATTGCTGAGACAAAATACCCAACACCCAAAGTTAAAGGATTAAAGTCTTTTTTAGCTCACAGTCTGTATAAATTTTAGACCATAATCTGCCGGTTCTAAGGTGGGGGGGCACATGGCAGAAGGGCAGCCATTTATGGTGGCAGAACATACCAAAAGCAACAAGAGCAAAAGGAGAAAAGAAGCCTCTTTCTGGTCCTCTTATTTTATCCAGACTTCTGGAATTAGAGTGGTGCCAGTCCAATCAGTGGACAAATCCAGCAATCACCCACCCTTAATCCCAGCATTAAACCATGAATCAATTACAAATTCTAGATTCAACTACCTCTGAAAAAGTCCCATCTAAAAGTGCATGAGACTTTTGGGAATCATCTAGACATAAACCAAAACAATGAGTCCTAGATTTTCAAATTTACCTAAGGAGCACCGGTGGGTAGCTTCCTCACACAAATTCAACCCTGCAGAAATCACACAATAGGGAGTGAGCATGGATTAGAGTAACAGAAATCTGTGGAAAGCTATCAGTTTGGTGGTGGTGGGATGAAATCAGTGTCAGCAGGTACAGTGAGGGATTATATTCCTTGGAGAAAGCCTTTAAATTCACTTCTTTTTCTCTCTTCCATATTGCCTTGAGAGGATTGCTGTTTGCCCTGTCTCCTAAAGCAGAATTCAGCAGTGACTAGTAAGGCTGGGTCTTCATAAGGAAGCACTACAGTAATGTGGGGGGTGCAAAAAACTGATAAAAGTAACCCCAGCTCTCCTAGAATCTGCTGGGAAATGTCACAGCTCCCTGCCAACCTGCAGCACTGATTCCTTATTATTATTATTATTATTATTATTATTATTCATGCATATTTACGGGGCATGTTATGATATTCTCATACATGTATACAATATGTAATGGTGATATCAGTATGGTTAACATTTCCATCTTTAAATATTACAGAATGTTTATTGGCATCTTATAATTGCACACATTTATGAGGTAACATTGTGATATTTCAATATATGTGGCTATAGGAATGGTTTTAGACAAGGCTGGAGGACAGCAAGTAATGACAGCAGATGCAGAAACTGGGGCAGCACTGAGTTAACTCATTTCTGCCTTGTTCTTTCTAAATGGAGTTGCTGCTGGACATACTAGATCTTCAGGTATATTCTCTGTCTTTCAACCTTGCATATTTTCGATTCCTTTACATCTTCATGTGGAAAATGATGTTTTTGCATTATAAATTCAGATATTTTAAAACTTTTATCTAAGAAATAAAAGTGAATGGTGAGAAAATTACATAGTTAAACTTTTCCAAAATAATTCAAATGCAATAAAAACTACAAAAAAGTGAACTATGTGTACATACATGCACATGTATAGACCTAAATAATGCAGACATACTTTGTAAATGTCTTAGAATTTTGTAGGGCTGATAAATATAGTTTGCGATATTAGTAATATAGGTGAAGTTTTTACTTGAGGTCGTTATATTTTTCAAATATAATTTATACATTTAATAGTACTTCTGCTACTACTAAGAGCTATATCCTATAGGATTTTATTCTCATTGAATATTGTATGGATGCTGTTTCAAATGGTACATTCATATTCCAAAATCATATATAATCTTACTTTATTTTCCTAATCAATAAACTTTTGTTTTAGAGTCATTTTAGGCTCACAGCAAAATTGAGCATAAAGTACAGAGAATTTCCAATATAATTGTTTCTCCACATACACAGCGTCTCCTACCATTGATATTCTGCCACCAGAGTGGTATATTCATCATAGTCAATGAACTGGTACTATTGATATATCATGGCCACCTGAAATCCATAGTTTATATTAGGGTTTACTCTTGGTGTTGTGTATTCTATGGTTTTTGACAAATGTATAATGATAACATGTATCAACCATTGTAGTATCATACTAAATAGTTTCATTGATCTAAAAATCCTTTGTGCTCTGCCTGTTCATTTATCCCTGTCTCCCAACATCTGGCAAACATTGATGTTTTTTACTATCTCCATAGCTTTACTATTTCTAGAATATCATATAATTGGAATCATAACACTACGTAGCCTTTTCCAGGTTGGCTTCTTTCTTTTGAAGTATGTTAAAAAATGTATAATAGATTTTGCACAATGGCACGTCTGTATTTTTTATTTTTAAATAAATGTCTTTGTTTTTTAATTGACAAATGGGTGCAACGTGACACTTTATTCATACATTTTATAAAAATTAAATAGCTCCTCTGGGACTTGGGTCCATACGGAGTGGCTGCCCATCTCCAGGGCCCAGGCCTTTGTCCAGAGCTCGCTCCCTGACTGCTCAAGTTAGCACCTGTTGCAAGCTCCCTGGCTCCGAAGTGAGCTTTTAAAAAGCTTTGGTCCATCTTTAATGCAGTTACCTAGGTCATTGCCAGGCATGCTGGGGAAGCAGTCCTGTTGCTAGTTGTAGAGAAGAAGAAAAACCTCTGGTATGGATGCTTTCTGTAATTTCCTGAACTGCACAGATGGAGAGCTCTCCTCTGGATTCAGTAAGGGAAAGAAATACACCAAGTTATGAGCAAACTTTTTACTTCTGTTTTAAGCTCAAAGAAGTTAATTCTGTAAAAACTTAAGCTTACTACTTTTCAGAAAAGCTTCTTGATTTTTATTGTTAATAGGCAGCTAAATTAATATGAAATTTGGTAAGTAAGCTCTTGATGCTGCTTGAAATCATTTAAATTTAAAGCACTGTAGAGATGGAGTTATTTACTGGATGGTTTCAAAGAAGTGCTAAACTTCTCTAACCTAAGACATTTAGTACATGATTGAATTAAGTACTCAGCTTCTTGGTTAATATAACATTGCCCATTAAAACAAATGGGGGGGGCTAATGATCTGCTTAGATTTAGAAAAAAAACTATTTTGTTTGAATATTGCTAATATTGAGTAAACTGTGGGTATTATTGGAACTTTTATATGAAAATGCTGTGATTCAGTCTTTATTTGTGTTGTCATAGCACTACAAATGATTGAAATGGGCATTTAATTAATTGTAGATATTTTACAACACAATTATTTGTTTCTTAAAATAGAAATTTCTTAAAATTCTAGCCTTAGCTAGAATTACATTGTAATGTCATGTTGCTATGTATATACATACCTTTCATTTGCCTAGTACCGTATACACTTTGGCCCATCTAGTATCAGTGTACAGTTTATTGTGTACCTGGAGCATTGTATGTCCTCTGACTAATAACAAAGGAGGAAACAGTATTTTAGGCATGTTTTCACAGTGCTAATAGTGACCTTGTTCTTTTGTGTCTCCTAAGGATAGAATATATTTAATCATTGTTTTGTATAAGCTTGAGCAGTTTTGAAAAACTGTTGTCATAGTATAGATACAGCCCACATAAGAAAGCAAGCCTGATCAGGAAATATTTATGAAAATTTATTAGCATATTAGCATATCAGCAAGGTGTTAATTTTGACCACTCATTGAAGTAAATGATTGATGTCTGAATTTTTCCCAGTTGGAGAAAGTAGTTACACTTTGGAATTTTACTAGAGAGTAGAGTATATTTTGCTAATTTATATTCTGACCCCTAAACCTTGTGATAGCATTCAAGTGAGTAATAAGTATAATAATTATGCCTAATGTTCCTGTCATAGATTTAACCAGAAATTTAGGACTGAGTAAAAAACTTTTTCATCTTTCTAGGGAAGCATATTAGAAGTTGGTAAAAAAATTAAAGTTAATTAACGTATATGCATATTGATGATAGATATAACTCACCAATTTACTAGTTTTTGTAGAATGACTATTAAAAATACATTCGAGCAATTTAGATACATAAAACACATTACTGTTAACTGTGATTACAATAGAGTAGACTAGATCACTAAAATTTCTTCCTCCAGCCTAGCTAAAATTTTGGATCTTTGATCAATATCTCATGTTTCCTGGGTTGTTCTTTCTGGCTCCAACCTCTGAGAAACACCTTTCTACTCTGTTTCTATAAGATAGTGTTTTAGTTTCTGATTGTGAATAAGGTCATATCATATTTATCTTTATATGCCTAGTTTATGTCACCTACATAGTATCCTCTAGTTCCATCCATGTGTCACAAAACACAGAATTTTCTTACTTTTTAAGACCATATAGCATTCCATTGTATGTATAGACTACATTTTCTTTATTAATTTCTTAATGGATGCATAGGTTCCTTCTCTATCTTGATTTTCATGAAAAATGTATAAATGAACACAAGAGGATAGATATTTAAAACTAAATTACTTATATTAGGTTTTAATGATCAGAAATATAGTACTGTACTTCATCTAGGAAATTCTTTCAGCTGTGTTTAACATTTACTTTTTGTGAGTCCATACTTTATGCTAGTGTTCTATTAGTTTCAAATCACTTAAAAAAACAACATGGAGCATTAAACATTATATTGCAGTGTAGACTATCACATGGAAAAAGTTTATATCCAAAACAGCAGCATTATTTGTAAATCATCATATAGTTTATCAGTTTTCTGTTTAAATTTGACTTAATGGAAAACAGCATGAATAAAATATATGCATATTCATAACTCTCATTATTTATAAGATATTTATGTCTCTAGGAAAGCAAGCACACTAAATAATGAAGCTTGAATCTGAGCTGAGTTATAGATTAAGGCCTGGATGCTGCCAGTTTCTAGCTTTTTGTCAAATTTATATTTTTCTTTCTGTTTATATCTCATGACTACACATTAGGTCAGTCAGCAAGCTTTGGATGTCTACAATTTTGTGATTCTGACTCATGACAATAAAACTGTCCTGAACTGATATGAATTCTCAAACAGTTCTATAGTAAAAATATCACTGTATAGCTGCTATGGACCTAGACATCTGTGTTTCATTAATACTTTGGAAATGAAAAAGCTATAGAAACCAGGAACTATTTGTAAAGTGGCCTCTGGTGTTTGTTTGGTGGTTGTGAAGTAGTATACTCATTGGAATCATTGGTGCATCAGTGGGATAATGATTTTAAAACTTGGTGTGTTTTCAATGTTTAAATGCAGAATGGCATCTTGCAGTTATATTAATACTTAACATTTCTTCATTGGCTTTGTTTACAATTTCTGAGATAAGAAAAAGGAGATCTCTAAATTATACTACTGGTCCTAAAGACAGCTGTTTACTTTGATCCTAAATGAGAAATAATTGGGGGAAGGTGGTTCCACTGAAAATTTTTACTAAGTCAACACAGATTTTATTTTGCCTTCCAAATTAGGTTAACAATTTTTTTATTATTTCCAAAGATGTCATAAAATTGACTCCTTTAATGGCTAGGGTTTGCTCTCTGTGAATCTAGAGTTTTATGTTAGTTGTTGGTTGTTTATTGAACGAAAAAGCATTGTGACCAGTTGACAATTCTTTGTTTTGTTTATTTAT
Source organism: Dasyprocta punctata (assembly GCA_004363535.1). Taxonomy (NCBI): domain Eukaryota; kingdom Metazoa; phylum Chordata; class Mammalia; order Rodentia; family Dasyproctidae; genus Dasyprocta; species Dasyprocta punctata. The sequence goes on from RJWM01008759.1 coordinate 25,611, forward strand.
CTAAGTTTTTTTTACTTTAAAAAGAAGAAAAAATAAAACAGAATTTCAAAACATGATAATAGGAGAAAAAGAATAATTGATACATCACATATTGTTATCTTCAGAGTAGTTATTCAGGGTACAAGATACAGGCATGAGATATTGTCCAAAATTCTTCAGTGTGATTTTGGAGTCCTTTCTCCCTTTCTTTCTTTTCTTTTCTCTATCTTTCTGTCTTTCTGTCTCTCTCTCTCTCCCTGTCTCTCCTTCCTTCCTTCCTTCTTCCTTTTATGAAATTAAACTGCTAATGCATATGAATAAAGAATAATGCATCTTTCATTTTAGGGACAGTGAGCAGAACTGATGAGTATTTTCACACAGTAATGCCTATAAACAGAATTTAATCCAATTTAGGTCACTGTCATACGATAGTTTGAGTGTTTCATTTATGGTTATTGTTGTACTTTGGGTCTTCAATGTATCCTAAAAGCCCATATATTAAAGACTTGATCCTCAACTTGGTGCTACTGGAAAGTGATGGAAAGTTTAAGTGATGATATTTATGGAAGGTTTTAGGACACTGGAAGCATGCCCTGGAAGGGAGTTATGGAATATCAGTTTCTCCCCCTCTCTTTGTTTTCTGGCTGCCATAAGGTGAGCAGCGTCCTCTACATTATGCTCTCATCGCGATATGCTGTCTCACCACAGACCCTAAAACATCTGGGTCAACTAATCGTGGAGTGAATTCTCAAAAATGTGCATTAAAATAAGCCTTTCCTCTTTTTCAGTTGATTCACCTCAGAAATTTGCTGGAGTAATGAAAAGTTGATGATGTCAACATTTGTAATTTTTATAATTTCTCAGTGCTTATTTTCTTCCATCTTTTAAAGTGAATTTGTAATTCTTAATAAGAATTAACTAAACAAGTGTCTTAGTTACTTTTCTCTTGTTGCTGAGATAAAACACCTGACGCCCAAAATTAGGGAAGGAAAAGTTTATTTCTCACAGTTCTTGGAGGTTTCAGTCCATATTCAACTGGTTGCGAGGCAGCGTGGTATGGCTGGGCATCCATTCACTGCGACTGCAAACTGCAAGCACGAACCGGCAAGAGAGAGAGACATGCCTTCTTCCTGCCACTTACACTGAATGTTGGGTCCACCCCTGAGGGGGTGCAGCACTTACTTCACCAATCTCAGTGCTGGACAATAAACCAATCACAAACGCTAGACTCAGCTGCGTCCATGCAATGATTACATGAGACTTGGCGGGGCCATAGGAACATAAGTATAACAACACGTTAGGAAATATGTAAGACTAAAACAATCAGAGACATTTTATGTAATGGTATAGAACAAGAACGAGAGGTCACTGTGATCCTTGTTTATAGAAGGCTGCCTTCAGGATGATGTAGTTTCTGTAAAATCTCACATAAAGCAGACTCGGTCCCTCTATTGAAGTAGTCTATATTTGAAATTTAAAACTCAATTTTGGTATTTTTTAAAAAAAATCTAGATGATAACTCCTTTTCTTTTAAAACATGAAATGTTTTAATTTAGAAAACATTCAGTTTGCAAGAAATTTCATTTTTCAGAACTGCTTTAGATAGGTAGGAAAGAAATTTGAACTGCAATTTTAGTGAATCACATTTAGCAGGCAATTGGCTTTCTGGATTTAATCATAGCTGCCTTTTTCATACATTACATTATATTTTATTAATGTAAGTTAAAATAGAAGTGTACTGGATCATAATTAACACAGATTAAAGGTCTTATCTAATGTACATGGAATTAAATGCATATTTACCTACATAATAGCTATCAGTCAGTTTTTATGGTGTTCTTTCAGCCAGAAAATATGCTGCCATTCTTACAAGAATATATGCATACTTGCAGATATCATGGGACTGGTGTCAAGACTATGCTCTCACTCAGTAGTGTGGACGCCCTTAGGCCCAGATCCCAGAAATCTCAACATTGGTGGATGTTATCTCAGGAGCAAGCAGCAACCAGCCATTCGCCCAATCAACTGCTTCAGATTCCATGCAATTGACAGTTTATTTCCGAAGAGGAACATATTCAAACTGAAAACTTTGCTATTGAAATTGTTCCTTAGTTTGCACAAAAACAGCATTTTAAGAGTACAAAAGTCATTCAAATTGAGCACTACATCCTGTAACATTTTTCAGTGGATTAAGACTAAATTAAATATGCAGCATTCTGAGGAGCAATTTTTGAGAATAGCAGTTGGCTTTACCTTGACTACTGAATCATTACAATACATGTGGAAACATTCAACATTCCTTTGATCTGACCCTTTGACAGTGTATAGTCCCCTCCTTGCAACTTATATTGCAGTCTACTCCTCAAAAATAATTTACCCTCAGTTTTCAGCCTTTGGGCATTCTCCTGTGTGTCCAAAAACTTTGCCATGTGTTTCTGAATCTACAGATTTATATTTTGCTCTTTAGAGTTTGCAGCTGCCAATTTCTTATTATTTTATCTACATACTATTTAAATCCTAATGACTCAAAAATTTGAGTTCTATATTAAGAGAGGAATTTAAACTCACTGCCCTTTAAATATTGAGCTTTTAGGTATCTATTTCTTGTCTGCTTCTTAAATGAGCTGGTAATTAAAATGACGTAGTTTTCACTAGTCCTGGCTTACAGGAAAGTTAATTGTTGATATTCTTTTCTTTCCAGACACCTTCTTTATTACATACAGACCAGTATATAATTCATTATTTAATTGGTATGTCTAAAATATACACTCCTCAGAATGAACAAAGGATTCAGAGCTGAATAAATTATTGAATTAATAGAATGCTGTGTGTATTGTATATCTGGATTTTAACCTAGCCTTTGAGAAACACTTCAATGATGTATTTTGTTAGAAGGGGGAAATATGACCTATTACTAAGAATGGGAAGATACTCTGGACCTCATGATTTAACAGTGTCATATTTCTGGTTCAGGTTATTATCTGCTCAATCCTATAATAATCTCATCTCCCTGATCCTGAATTCTTTATTGTTTTTCTTTCTGATAGACTCTTATTGTCCTATTTCAAATGATTTCTTACTAAATTATTACAAATAAAAATGAGTACTACAAATGGGAATAAAAAGAAGTACTAATGAATTATATGATATTTCAGGAGAAAAATGCAGAATGGAATAGAAAAAATGAAGATTAAAGTGTAAGAGATGAAATGTGAAAAGTTCTAATTAGATATAACTGGAATCAGAAAAATGATATTTTATTTCTCTGTTTAGTTTTTTTATATGCCTTTTTTAGTATTGTATAATTTAATTTCACATAAGATGTGAAATGAGAGAATGGTTGACTTTTTAAGAAGTTGTCATTCCATTTTCCTAACATCATTTATTATATAATTCTTTAAAGCTTAGAATGCCACCTTTACTATATATTAATTACACATTTTGGTGTTTTGGAAGTTGCCGTTCTGTTTTATTGATCTGTGTGCATAAGCCACCAATGGTTGGATTTTTAATTAATGTAATTTTTTGTTTTCATATTTGAGAGAACAATACAACCTTATTTTTCTTCCCTGTCAAGAGATTATTGGCTTTTAATATGCATTTATTTTCTAAAGTGATCTTTAAATCATTTTGTCAATACATAAATTTATTAGAATTTTTATTATAGTTCTATTAACCTTACAGACTTATTTGAGAAAATTGTCATTTCAAAACTGTATTTCTATAAAGAAACATGCTATAACTTTATAGTTATTCATTTATATTTTTAAGTATTGTAATTCCTTTCATATCATTCTGCAATATACATTCTTATTAAATCTCTTCCTAAATATTGCATATATCTTATTGCTGTATAGAGTTTAATGCTATTGCATGATGTTTTCTAATTGGTTATTTCTAGTAAACAGAAAAGATATTAGTTTTTAACTTGTAACTTGTGACTCTATTGAATCTTTTATTAGTATTGTTTTTAGAAGACTTGTAATATCTAGAAAGATAATCGTAGCCTTTCAAACTAATTACAGTTTTGTCTCTGCAATATTTAAATCTCTTGGTGCTTTTATTTGTTATATAGCATTTTCTCAGCCTTCCAAGACAATATTGAATAAAAACGAGGATTGTTAGCTCTATTCTTTACAGGTCGTTCCATTATTCACTATTTGAAAAATTTACTGAGTGCTTCCTACATTCCAGTGATAAGGTTAATTTAGTGCCAATAAAATTTTCAATAATATTTTTATATTGACGAAATAGCTTTAAAGGTCATTTCAAAGAGTAAATGCACAACATTATGGGGATACTAAACTTATTAAAATGTGCAGATCTTTGCATTTGCACTACCTTAAAAGGAATTTAAATTCTAGCAGAAGGAATCGTGAACAAATAAATATAGTTCTCCATAGTAATAAATGATGAAGCTATGAAGACAATATAACTAAGAAATACATAAGGGAAAGGCTTGGACTGAAGGTACTATTTAAAATTAGGAAAGACCTGTAGGAAGACTTTTCCAAATGAAATGTATAAGAGGGAAAAGCAATTATACAAATCTGGTGAATGAGCATTTGCTCTAGGAAGAAGAGTAAGTGCAAGGACTGAGATAGAACAAGCATGTCACATTGAAGGGATAAGAAGAAGGAGGATATGATGAGTGTGATTGGTAGGTATGAAAAAGGTAGATTTTGAGATCAAAGAGGCAGAGTGAAGCTGTTCTTTTAACTACAAAGGGAAGCCACTGGAGAATTTTAATCAGGGAAAGGTAGGCCTTTAGCAATACTGTGGCTGGTGGGTGAAATAGACAGTAGAAGACTGAGAGTAGAAACAAGACCATTATTTTAAAGATTTTGTAATTATCTGAGTGAGAGCAGTTGGTAGCTTAAGCCAGGCAGAAAGCAGTGCTAAGTTGAAAATGGATGGTACTCACCATGGATTTTTGGCAATAATGCTAATTAGGCTGGTGGTCCTGTGACTAGCTACAGTTAGGGAGGTGCTTAGATCCCTGGCCTAAGTAACTGGTTGGAAAGTGACAACATTATTTGAGAAAGGAAGAGACTTTGGAGGGAGCACATTTTAAGAGCAAAAGCTAATAGTTCAATTGTACAAACGTTAAATAGCAAAATGGAAAGGTTGAAAGAACTGTGTCATCAGCATAGAGATCTTTAAAGCTGTGAGGCTGGATGAGGTCACCCGGAAGTTTGTGTAAAGAGCAGAAAGAAGTACATGACAGCATTTAGGTGAGATCAGGCACAGAATGTGATCACTATGTGTATCTAAAATGTACCAATAAACTGAACAAATAAAAACATAGAAAAAAAAAGACAGCATTTAAAAGCTTGAACACTAAAGGAAAGCTAGCAGTGGAGAGTAAGGAGAAGTTGGTGATACAAGAAAAATTAGGTGTATGGGGCACTGTGCTAAGGGCTAGGAATACAGTAGAGAGCAAAAGCCAACTTGGTTCCTACTCTCATAAGTATGTGTTTCTTTTGCTCCTTGTCTTTTTCCTTGATTTTTAAAAGTGACATACAATAAATGAATGTATGATGTGATGTTTCTATGTAGTGTACATGAAATAGTGATCAAATCAGGGTCAATCAGGTTTCTAATGATGATGATAATGCTTCTTTTATTTTGGCCTTAAGGAAAATGATATGGGGGCAGTTTTTTAAAATAAGTTCTAAATGTTAAGCAAATATATACCTACTTCTAACTCATAAAATGTATGTTAAAGTCATGAATGCTTTTTGAAATTTATCAGTTGCCAATTTCTATTAGGCTGATCATATGCTTACTAGACATCCAAAAGTTAAACTAATTTTTTATTTCTAAAACAAATTTTTTGATCATGGTGAATTACATTACAATCCATTGAAAGATTTACTTTGCTAGTAGTTTATTTAAATTTTTGTTTTATGCTTTTGTGTTATATGGCCTCAGTTTATGCTGGTGACCTCTTTAGGATCTGGTATTAGGATTTCACTACTTTCAAGAAACAATTTGGAGTAATTTCTCTTATGTTTTGGAAAAGAGTAAATATACAGAAATTATTTTGCCTTTTAGAGTTTGAAAGTAATGCCACCATTTTCACAAAGCATGTGAGTCCCAAACTCTTTTTTTTGGTGAATAGTTTTATTTAATTTTTTAACTTTTACGTGGCTATTTTTTCTAATTTACACTTTTTAAAAAAAATTATCCATTTCATTAAGCATTTAAAATCTATTGGAATAAGTGTAGTACTCATATACTATTTAAAATCTTTATTTTATGGTTATGCATCATTTCTAACTTCTTGTGTTGCATATTTAAAATTTCTCTTCTTCAGATTCCTAGAGGTTGACAATTTTATTTGTGCTTTAAAAGTAGAGCTCTTGATTTTATTTTTAGTTCTAGTCCTTGGTGTTTTATTTTACTTTGTAATTTTAAAAGTACCAGTGTCTTTATGTTGGTTTATTTCGCTTTGGTTTTTCTAATTCTTGATTGACTACTTAGTTCATGGCATTTTCACATTTTTATATGGAAATAAAACACTTTAAGGCTATAAATAGTCAACTGAACAAGCTTTGTCTATGTTTCATATATTTCATGTATGTTTAAGTGTCATTAGTATGTAGAAAATTTGGCCCATTAGTGGTCTATTTTAACTGAAATTGAATGGAATTATTACATTTCTAAGTGGCTAAAATTCCTTATTCTTGTTTATGAACATTTGGTTCTAGGAATTAAGATGGATTATAGAATGCCTGACATTGATAATTTAAGCTGTTTTAATTATTTGTAGTATTTAGGGTCAGAGCTATCCTTCCCCTTTTTCTCCATTATTAAATGTGGCAATTTCTTGGGTGGGGGCAAGAGAGGTGTGTTGAATTTTTCCATCACTGTGTTTTATCTGTCATTTTTCTTGTACTTGTAGCATATTTTTGCTTTCTATATCTTGAAATATTCAACTTTTCCTCCCTTTAGTTGACTACAAATTGAAAATTGTGTTGAGTTTTGGTTGTCACTTTTAAGGAAAACAATGATGAAGTATATCGGGCTAAATAACAATTATCAGAGTAATAAAGAGACTCAATTACATGTCGTTTGGTAATTAGTTAAAGGAACTTAAGATACTTGGTTTAAATAGTGAATAAATATAACTATTTTCTATCTACTATTTAGCAGATACTTTAAGATTGTTTTGAATAAATTCAAAGACCAAGCCTGGAAAGTGTTTAGATAAATAACAAGTAAGCTGATTTTGGCTGAGTAAAAGGTAATATTTAGTTAAAATATCTCAAAAATGGAGTTTAAAGCTGCTATAGATGGTGACATTTCCATCACTGGGCTTGTCCATCAGTGGATAGATGAACCCTTGCTGGCTACTGTGGAAGAATTCAAGTATTGGTTCAAAGGTAAAATTAGAAGATGGTTATTACTCTGAGCATCTCTGAAGAGACTTGTATTTTGTCATCATGTTTCTGATGCATACTTCCTTGTATGTAAATGTTCGATATTTTAAAAAGTCCCAAAGATCAGTTGCCTCATGTCTGCAATCCTCTGGGACAACGGACAAGGGCAAAACATATAGAGATCTTCCATTCAACTTGCACATTTGGCAGCATCTGAAAATAGCAGTCACTTTGATTACAAGATCATAGAATGATAGCATTAAATGGGATTTTAAATACCTTCTAAATTCACCTCCCCATTGGACAGCTCACAAGCCTCAAAGTTATATTTCTCACTAGGAAAGTCATATGCAGTTTATTTCTAAATTTACCTTTTCTTTTTCCTAGAATACTAGTTATTTCCTCATGGTGTCTACTACCTATTTAATACTTTAAAATATTTTGCTAGCAACTCACAAATTTTGTAGTCCATTCCTGCATTTTGTGTACCACATGAAGTTTTTCAAGGTAGATCATTTCATTTCCTCATTAAAAAAAAACACAAAACCTAGCTTACCATCTTCAGCAGGGATTTTAAAAATGGTGGTAATTAATTAATATGGCTGAGTTATTGAAACAAATGAAGGGTGGATTTTTTGTTATTATTGCTACTCACCCAGGCAGCAAGCTTGGGGCTGATTTTTATGTTACTGTCTATCTCATTTTAGAAAACCTGATCACTAGCGAGGGCTGATTTGGATTCAAAATCCCTGAGTGATAACCGTTTTTTTTTTTTTTTTTCGGTACTGGGGATCAAACTCACAACCTTGAGCCTGCCAGGCAGGTTTAAGCCACTGAGCCAAACTCCCAGCCCTCCTGAGTGATAACATTTTGAGATCTCACTGTCTTATGAGAACTTTTTTTTTCTAATTTAGGGATAAAAGGCTCAGGCAATTTTTCTTGCCATTTTCCTGGGATGGTGGAGAGGACCTTTTACTGGAGACAGCCAATCTCAATCTGTTTTTATAAGTAATGTCTCAATGCTGAATTTTTGCCTTATACCAACCTAGTCTTCATTTATTATCCTTATATGGATCAAAATAAAAATTTTATATCAAGTATATATAAGGAAATTTTAGAAATATTAATAAAAGATAAATAACCTAATGTAAAGAGTAGGCAAAGCATTTGAATAGTTTACAAAAAGAATTACACAAATGGTCATTCTATAAGGTTACCTGCATGTCCATGTTTATTGTAGTACAATATACAATAGCCGAGATATGAAACCATCCTAGGGGCCCATCGACAGATAAATGGATAAAGAAAATGTGGTGTTTTTACACAATGGAGTTTTATTCAGCTATAAAAATAGCATGATTTTGTCATTTGCAGAAAAATGATGGATCTGGAGATCTTCATGTTGCGTGAAATAAGCCAGACTCAAAAAGACAAACAATGCATGTTCTTGATAATATGTGGAATCTAAAAAACAAGATGACAAGAAAGTAGAAAGGAGACTATTATTAGATAAGAAAATGAAAGAAAGGAGGAAGAGGGGTTATAAGGGTGGGTATTAGGAGACATGAATATGATCAAAATACGTATATACTGAATGCCTCCTCCAAAAGAAAACCATGTGAAACTAGGGAGAAAGATGTGAAGGAGATAATGGGGGATGATTTAAGTATGTTATGGACACTTACAAGGAAATGCCAAATAAAAAAATGTAAACGTTCTTGTTATCCAAGCATACCTCATATACTGATCAATGCTTGGTTTGTAAGAACTGGTTATATTTGGCTGTTCAATTAAGCCAAATAATGGCCATTACGAGGAACATTCAAATATTAAAAATAGAATTAGAAGATTTTCATATTCTAAAAAAAAGATGTGCATTACCATTATTCATGAGAGGAATGCAAATTAAACCTATATCTACTAGACTGGGTAAAACTCAAAAGGGTAACAATATTAAACATTGATGAGTATGTGGAACAATGAAAAGTCTCCACCTATTGCTGTTATAATGTGCAGTTATACACTGATTTTAGAAAACATTCTGGCAACTTCTTAAACTTATGAATTTGGTGTTTTTCTAGGATAAATTAAAACACACCTCTACAAAGACTTTATGAGTGTCTGCAGCATCTTCATTCAAAGCAAATAAAAAGAAACAATCCAAATGTCTATCAAAAGGTGACTGGGTAAACAAAGTATTGTGTATGATAGCAGGCTGTTACTCAGCAATAGAAAATTGGCTAGGCGGACGCTGTGGTACATACCTACAATGCTAGCACTCTGGGAAATTGGGGCAGGAGGATCTTGAGTTAAAACTCAGTCTGCACAATTTAGCAATACGCTGTTCCAAATACAAAATTTTTTAAATAATAGAACTGGAGTGTAACTTAGTGTGAAGGCCCTGGGTTCAATCCTAAATATCACAAAAGAAAGAATGGACTCAATACATTCTTTTTTCAATGGGGAAATGAACCCAGAGCCTCGTGCATGTTAAGCACACATTGTATTACTCAGCTACATCCCCTGCCCTACTTTGGCATTACTGATCAATAGAACTGGAACACATGTTAAACAAAAGAAACCAGGTTATATGGCTCTGGTTATATAATCTAGAAAAGGTGAAGCTAGGTTGTAGAGAGATAAAGCCAAGCAATGACTCTAAGCTGGAGAAAGATCATATACCAAAAGAGATGTGTTTTTTATTATATTTAAATTATATCTCAATAAACTTGATTGAAAACATAAAGACAATATCTACTTGCTATTTCAATATCAACTCCTGGAGTGGCTGTCATAGCAGCTGGTGAGAATTTTGGTTTGAGAATGAGTTTTCTAGTTTGCTGGCATTAATTTGACTTTCAAATCCACATTTCAGGCTTAAAATTCTCTTGCTTTTGAACTGACTGGTTTTAGATGACTCATTTTTGTTGAACATTGCTAGGTATTATTGCACAAGCAACTTCAGATTAGCCACATTGCTAATTCTAGAAATTGCAGTTGTTTGTTTTTTGTCTTTGTTTTGCTAAAAGGTGAGTTTAACATGGGAATTAACTTCTCCTGAGCAATATCCAAGCTGATGCATTTTTAAATGTTTGAGGAATACAAAGAAGACACTAATATTTATTTTGTGTTTATTGAATTTTTTCTAGATATTTCACATCTATTGGTTAATTACATTCTCATACCAATATTTAGAATGAGTATTTTTATTTGCATACTGTATATGAGGAAATTGACATTAATAGACTAACTTGCTTTGGTTTTTGCTGGCAGCGAATTGCAATATGAAGTGCAAACCAAGCCTGATTCCAAGTCCAGTTGGTTTCATCTGAGGTTGCAAAAGTATAATGTCTTTAATATTTATAACTTATAAAGTAAAAAGCACTAACATATAGCATATCTTTAGTACTTATTATATTGCATAATTGAAATTTTGTAGCCATTGAGCAACAATTCCCAATTTTGCCCTCCTTGTACCTCTCTGCCAGCCACCACTATCAAACCCTCTGTTACTCTGAGTTTGACTATTTTGATACCTCATATAAGTGGAATCATGCAGTATTTGTTCTCCTGTGACTGCTTAATTTCACTTAGCATCAAGTCCTCCAGATTCATTTATGTTGTAGTAGGATTTTCTCCTTTTGATGTTTTTCTTGTCATTACAGGAGACTGAATACAGGGCCTTCACACTGAGGTACATCTGTTTTTTTAAGCCCAGGCTGGGCTTAAACCTGTGAACTTCCTGCCTCAGTATCCCAGAGTGGTGGGATTACAGGCATGTGCCACCATGTCCAACTAGTTTCCTTCTTATTTAAGGCTGGATAATATTCTACTTTGTGTATATGTATGTACTACGTTTTTTTTATTCACCCATTTGTCAACAAACATTTAGGTTGCATCCATATATTATTGGCTATTGTGAATAATGGTGCAGTGAAAATATGGGAATGCAGATATTGTTTTTTAGAATCCTGAGTTTATTCCTTTGGATATATGCCCAGACACTAGCCGCTGGATGAGGTGTTAGTTGTTTTTGTTCTTTGAGAAATTTCCATACTATCTTCCATAATGGCAGCCCCATTTTACATTCTCACCATGGGTTCCTATTTCTTCATGCCTTCCAACATTTAAGCTTCTGTTTTTCTGCTAGTATCTATTATACTGGATATATGAGTATACCTCACTGTAGTTTTGCTTTACATTTTCCTGATGATTAGTAATATTTTGCACCTTTTCACATATCTAGTAAGCAATTATATGTCTTCATTGGAGAAATGTCTGTTTGAGTCCTTTGCCCATTTTTAAATTGGGTTAATTGTTAGTTATTAGAATGCAGGAATGTTTAAAATATATATTTTAGTTATTAACCCTTTATCAGATAAATGATTTGTAAATGTTTCTTCCCATTCCTCAAGTTACCCTTCACTCTTTTGATTATTTCCTTTGATGTGCAAAATGTTTTTAGTTTGGTTTCTTCCTAACTGTGTATTATTTTGCTTTCCTGCTTTGCATAATTAATAGTATTGTGTACTGTGCTAAAGTTTTTATGAGAGTACATTTAGTCTTTCTAGATATGTTTATTACTTTGATTGTGATGACAATGCTACGATTGCATGTGTATGTTAAAAATCACCAGTTTGCACATATTCCAACCAAAATGCCCATCAACCAACAAATGGATAAAAAAAGGTGTAAGTTTTTTTGTATACAACACACTACTACACAGTTAAAATGAAGGAGTAATTTGAGACATTTTTAGTTAATTAGTGGAACATGGGACCACTTCTTAAGTGAAATATATCAGACAATGTGTAAAAGCACATTGTCTCTCTGGTGTGAGAAACTGAAAGTGCAAAAAATCAAACTGTGTAACAAATATTGTGAAATAGGAAGTAGTTGTTCAAAAGGAAAAGAAAATGGGGTGGGGGATGGAAGGGAAAAGAAAAAAATGAGAAAAAATGATAAAATGGAAACAAAGCTTTGTAAATAAGGAGGAGAAGTGGAGTTGAAAAGAGGGAAGGGGAATGGGAAAAAAAGAACTAATATATATCATGTACAGGTACAAATTCCCTATGATGAATGTAATCATTATGTATAGCTAAATTGTACCGATCAAGTTAATTTTTTTATTTAAGAGAAAGAAAAAAGACATATAAGAAAGACAAAAAGCAAAAGAGACAAATGACTAGAGTAAATGCACAACAGTAACATTACAGGTTTACAAGACAGGATGATAGAAACTTGATAATGGTTGCAATATTGCGAATCGTTATCTTCAAAATGGTTGTTTACATTAACAGATATAGACATGTAAAATTGATCTAACCATATGAGTATCAATTGTTCTCTCTAAATAACTAATACATTCAGCAGTGTGTTCGTTATAGTCATCTTACATATACATATACACAGATTTATATCTTTTCCTTTTCCCTTCCCTCTTTCCCCATTTTCCCTTCCCAATTACTTCTGCTCTTTGAGCTGTTTTTTACCCTTACATAGTATTTATTATAGATTTTGGATCATATACACTTTTTCAGTTTCTTACACTAGGGAGACAATACGGTCCAATAAAGTTAATTGAAAATAAAAAAATAAATATATCAGAAAAATAAAATGTATAGTTTTTGTACATTAATTGTACATCAGTAAATCTGTTTTGAAGGAAGAATATATTCAGGCCTATGTCGTTGCTGGAAAATCCTCTTAAAGTCATTGTCCATGATTTCATGATGTTTGTTTTTCCTCATATTATGGTCCAGATAATTAAACACATTTGAACTGAAATGCTGGAAGCACTTTCATCCCTTTAAAACTTTATTGTGAAATGACAGCTACCATATTTGCTCTCATATTTGATGCAAAGCTGTGAATGTGTTTCCCAAACTTCATGTATTGAAAACTTAACCTGGAACATCTGTAGCAGTGTTAGGAGATGGAGTCTAATGATGAGGTGTTCTAACCACGAGAGTCCTACTTTCATGAACAAGTTAATGCCTCTATAAAAATGTCTTGCAAGTGTGGGTTCTCCCCTTTCTGTTCTTTTGCCATATGAAAAAGACACAGAGATTACCCCTGTTATCCTTTCACCTTATTCCATGTGAAGATGTAGCAAAGAAACACTCATTAGAAGTTGGTCTTGTGATCTTGGACTTCTCAGCTTCCAAGACTGTAAGAGATAAATTTTCATTGTCAATAAATTAGTCTTAGAAATTCTATTTTAGACATACAAGAATGCAAAGATATTTTGAAAAAGTTCTCATTTCTCTTGCTTAGGATGAAGTTTCTAGTTCGAGTTAGGAATGCTAGGGGGCAAGACTGATTTATGATTTCAACACTCAAGAAAAAGTGCATCTTCTGGCTGTGACTTGGGCAAAAAATATCTGGAAATTCAGACTTTCCATAGAGAAGTGCCATGGCTATAATAGTATGTTATGGGCTAGCATCTGGAAATAAGATAGGAGGCATCATATTTATAGGAGCATGGTCTTTTATGGAATACCTGCTGTTAAACTCAGGGTTGAAAAAAAATTTTAAAGCATCAGACTTTTAAAGATAAAGATCATGTAAACTTCAAATCCTTTGTGACTTGACTGACAAAGAATTTTAGCACTAAGTTTAATACTCAAATTGCCATAACTATATTAGGCCAGTATATTTGTAAGGGAATAAGTGCTATCAGGTCACAGGTGACCTTGTGGTGCTAGATTAAGTAGTTAGGAATTTTTTCTGAAATTTGTGAGTCATGACTATATTAATTGAGAGGAAAGTATAGTAATTTGTATGTTAGTAATTCCTCTGTATCATTTTGGAAGATTATTTGGAGCAGAATGATTCCCAAATCAATGGTATCAATGAAAATGTTATTGGAATAATCATTTGCAAAGGATACAGCCTGTTCTGTGATATTGAAGGAGGGTCATAGAAATAGTCAAGGACGGGTAGTAGAGAGGAGGCTAAATTTTTATCTTAAAGAGTTTAGCAATCTAGGTGCTACTAAAAAATGAGTAGGGGATACAAGGCAAAGGATATTAATACCCACTTGTAAACTAGGAATGTCTTTAAAAGTGTTCAGTATGGCGATACAAGTTCTAAAGAAGGGGAAAATGTTTTCTCAAGTCTAATGTACATATATAATAACGGGGGATTTTTAGATTGTTCATTCTTTGCATTTTCAATACTCTCTCAAGTGATGCTGACACTACTGGTCTTCAAAACTCACTTTGAGTTGCAAGTGTTTTGTCATCTGTTGTATCCTGGAAGCTTCATTCTTTACTTTCACTTCTATGGTTCTCTTACATTTGTTTTTTCCCAAATATTGCCCCTTATTTCTTTTCTGGGTTCTTTTCTAGATCCTTTTGCCCAACAGGTCATTTTAGATGAAACCTAGGACTTCACAATGCAACTTGATTTTTTAATATTGTCCATATGCTGAGGCTAAAGATTTGCGAGTCATTGCACATATGTTGTAGAAGACTCTATAGGTGTCCTGCTCATGTGTTTATTTTTTGTAGTGTATATTTACAATTGTCCTTTTATTTATTTATTTTATGGAGAAAAAGAAACACAAAATTTCATAGCAAAATAATAGGAAAATAACAATACTTAGCACATTACATGTTGTTATCTTTAAAGTAGTTGCTCAGGGTACAAGATATGGGCATGAAAATGTCTCCAATCAATATTAATACAAACCTTCCCTTTTAATGAACTAAGAGATATTAAGAGTATAACTGACTTGCATTTTTCCCTTTTCCCTACTATCCTTTCACTTTCACCCATCCTAGTTCCTTTTTCCTTCTGAACAATGTCTTTCCATTTCACAATATCTATCATACATTTTAAATATTATTTACTCTTTCAGTTTCTCGAACCATGGAGACACTATGATGTTCGTATACTTTAGATATAAGATCATTCCTACTGTGCTGAGTTGGCATCTGTGAGGAGAGAATACAAATTATCACACTTTTTTACACCTAAGAGACACTGGGAAGATACATAGGGTTTTTGATTTATATTATGTAAAAGTTGGATAAATCAAGTCACTTGTATAAAACTTTGCCATTCTTAATCATTAAGAAATCAAGCAATGGAGTTTTGGCCCCACTGTGTCCTGCTGAGGGACTTCTTGCCTATGTGCCCACATCCCTCAGGCAGCCACCCCTCAGGCAGCACATCCACCCCGCACTCCAGCCCTCTGCCTTTCTTTTGCAGCAGTCGAGATCTTGGAAGCTGTGCACAGGATCCAGCTCTATCGGGTCCCGCAACTCAGCACAACCCACCAGGGGAATGCCCAGCCAGCCTCGCAGGACACAGAGGTACTGAGCCCAGCCCAGCCCAGGTCCCCAGAGCTGCTCATCAGGGACTGGCCAGCATAGCTGCAGGGCCTTGGAGAGCTTGGGCTCTGCTCATCAGAGCGCAGGGCACAAGCTCCATTGTTCAGTGGAGTGGCCAGCACAGCGGGT
This sequence comes from Dasyprocta punctata, assembly GCA_004363535.1. Lineage (NCBI taxonomy): Eukaryota > Metazoa > Chordata > Mammalia > Rodentia > Dasyproctidae > Dasyprocta > Dasyprocta punctata. The sequence continues at coordinate 41,443 of RJWM01008759.1, forward strand.
CCTAGAGGTTGTGGGCCTGCCCAGCCAGGAGCAAGGCCCCAGCACTGTAGGCCTGGGACTTGCCCAGGCTTGCCTGGAACTCCAGAGTCTCTGAACTCCTTGCCACCAGACTCAGGGTCTGGGTGGCGCCACACTCCGGGGTATGCTCCGCCTAGCGGGCTGGGTCCGGGAGGACACGGCCCCCATCCAATAAGGTAGAGGCTTCAGCAGCACACTCCAGGGGTGTGCCCTCATTAGCTATGCAGAGGATCCAGCTCTACCCGGTCCCGCGACTCAGCACAACCCACTATGAGAACACCCAGTCAGCCTCGCAGGACACAGAACCACACAGGTCCCAGAAGAAAATGACAAAACGAAAGATGAAAAGCCAGTCTCAATGCCCTAGCCCGTGAAGAACAAACCCAAGAGACACTGAAATAGAAGACACTGGGAGTCATACAACTGAACTTTCTGAAATGATAGCAAATGAAGTAAAGAAACAGCTCAATGAAGCTACAGAGAAACTCAAATCAGAAATAATCTCTCAGCTAAAAAACAAAATGACAATCATTATTAAAGAAATATTGTGTGTATCTAAAGAAGAGATAAAAAATAGAAGAACTTAAGAAAATGATGGAAACCTTGAATGAACAATATAAGACACAAACAGAGTGCATGAAACAGATGCAAAGGGAAATGCAGGAAATGAAAAATTCCAATGGAAAGTTTGAAAAACCACTTAAATGAAGCTGAAGATAGAATCTCAGATCTGGAAGACAACATGGGAACTTATGACCATGAAAGAAAAGATCTCTTAAAAATAGTAAGGAACCAAGAAACAACAATTCAACAGCTGCAAGACAATGCCAAGAGAAATAACATAAGATTAATAGGCATCAATGAAAAAGCAGGGGTCAATACTAATGACCTGCGAAGACTGTTCACAGAAATAATAGCAGAAAACTTTCCAAACATGGGAAGAGAATCTGAAATACAGGTAACTGAGGCATACAGAACCCCAATTAACAATAACCAAAATAAATCTTCACTCAGACATATAATAATAAGAGTATCAGAAATACAGCACAAGAACAAAATACTAAAAGCTGTCAGAGAAAAGAAACAGATCATCTATGAAGGAAAGCCTATCAGAATCATGGCAGACTTCTCAACACAAACATTTAAGTCAAGAAGAGCTTGGAGTGAAGTATTTCAAATCCTGAAAGAAAACAACTTTCAACCCAGATTGATGTACCCTGCAAAACTATCCTTAAAAATTGATGGAGAAATAAGATACTTTCATGACAAAGAACTGAAGAAATTTATGGCCACCAAACCAACATTACAAAGAGTATTGAAAGACACTGTAGAAAGAGACAAAGATAGCTACAATCATAAGAACAACAGCAAAAGGAAACCACTAAGCAGGGCAAATAATTAAACAGAAAATGTAGAAAACCAACAACAGAAAGATATCATGACAGGGATGAGCCAGTACATATCAGCTTTATCAATCAATGTAAATGATCTCAACTCACCAATAAAAAGAGACAGACTAGCAGAGTGGGTTAAGAAACAAAACCCAACAATATGTGTGTACAAGAAACACATTTCACTCAAAAGGAAATTCACAGACTAAAATCAAAGGCTGGAAAACAATATACCATGCAACAGGAATCCAGAACAAAGCAGGGGTAGCTATTATGTTTGCAGACAATACGAACTTCACACTGAAAACGATCAAAACAGATAAAGAAGGTCACTACATACTTGCTAGGGGAAAACTTCAAGAGGAAGAGATTACAATCATAAACATATATGCACCAAATATGGGAGCATCCAACTATGGAAGACAATTCTTAATACACATGAAAAACCAAATAAACTATAATACAGTTATAACAGGGGACCTTAACACCCCATTGTCACAGAGAGACAGATCAACCAAACAAAAAATCAGCAAAGAAATAGCAGAATTGAATCAAAATTGTGAACAAATGGATCTAGTAGATGTGTAGTGAGTATTCCACCCATCAGCATCAGAATACACATTCTGCTCAGCTACACATGGGTCATTCTCTAAAATAGATCATATACTGGTACAGAAAACTTGCTTAAGTATATGCAATGGAACTGAAATAATTCCATTCATATTATCTGACCACAGCGCAGTAAAATTGGAAACGAATGACAAAAAAACCTACAATAGCTGCATAAACACATGGAAATTAAATAATACTCTCCTAAATAACCAATGGGTCACAGAAGAAGTTAAAGAAGAAATCAAACAATATCTACAATTGAATGAAAATACAAATACAAATTACCGGATCCCATGGGACACAATGAAAGCAGTCCTCAGAGGGAAATTTAGAGCACTGAACTCCTACATCAGAAAAATGGAAAGAACACACATAAACAACATAATGCTGCACCTCAAACTTCTAGAAAAAGAAGAGCAAGTCAACTCCAAAGCCCAAAGAAGGGAGGAAATTATTAAGATGAGACTAGAAATTAATGCAATTGAAACTAAGAAAACAATACAAAGAATTAATGAATCAAAGTGTTGATTCTTTGAAAGAGAAAATAAAATTGATAAAACCCCCGCCAGCCTTATCAAAAAGAGGAAAGAAAAAACTCAGATTCATGCAATAAGAAATGAAAAGGGTAAAATCACTACAGACCCTGTGGAAATACAGAAGATCATCAACACCTACTTCGAAAATCTGTACTCGCATAGATTCGATAACACAGAGGAAATGGACAGATTCCTAGAAACCTATGAATTACCAAAGCTGAATCAAGAAGATGTAAAGCTGCTGAATAACCGAATTTCAGCTAATGAAATTGAAAATGTAATTAGGACTGTACCAACAAAGAAATGCCTGGGCCCTGATGGATTCACTGCTGAATTCTATAAGAAATTTAGGGAAGACTTAGTGCCAACACTCCTCAAACTCTTCAATGAAATTGAAAGGGAAGTAAGTCTCCCTAACTCATTCCTGGAAACAAATATTACCCTAATACCAAAACCAGAGAAAGACCCAACCAAAAAAGAAAATTACAGGCCAGTCTCCCTCATGAACATAGATGCAAAAATTCTCAATAAAATACTGGCAAATAGAATACAGCAAGTTTTCAGAAAGATTATACACCACGGTCAAGAGGGATTCATACCAGGAATGCAGGGATGGTTCAACATACAGAAATCAATACATGTAATACACCATATCAACAGGGCCAAGGACAAGAACCACATGATCATCTCAATAGATGCAGAAAAAACTTTCGACAAAATCCAACAACCATTCATGATAAAAACCCTACAGAAAATCGGAATAGATGGTCTCTACCTCAACCTGATAAAAGCCATATATCATAAACCAACAGCCAACATCTTACTGAATGGAGAACAACTGAAAACTTTCAACCTAAAATCAGGAACAAGACAAGGATGTCCATTATCACCACTCCTATTCAATGTAGTTCTGGAAATACTAACCAGAGCAATTAGACAAGAGAAAGAAATAAAGGGAATAAGGATAGGAAAGGAAGAAGTGAAATTATCATTATTTGCAGATGATATGATACTCTACATAGAGGACCCCCAAAAATCCATTAAAATACTTCTGGGAGTAATATTCAAATTCAGTAATGTAGCTGGATACAATGTGAACACTCAAAAATCAATAGCGTTCCTGTACACAAACAACAAAGTCACTGAGAGAGAAATAAGGGAAACCACACCCTTCACTATAACATCCAAAAAAATGAAATACTTAGAAATCAATCTAACAAAGGAAGTAAAAGATCTATGCAGTGAAAATTACATTACTCTGAAGAAGGAAATCGAAGAAGATTTCAGAAAATGGGTAGGTATTCCCTGTTCATGGATAGGAAGAACAAACATCATGAAAATGGCCATTCTCCCAAAATTATTATACAGATTTAATGCAATCCCAATCAAAATACCACTTGCCTGCCTCGCAGAACTGGATAAAGCATTCCTGAAATCCATCTGGAACCAGAAAAGACCTAGAATAGCAAAGGCAATTCTGAGCAACAAAGATAAGGTAGGAGGCATCACAATCCCTGACTTGAAACTATACTACAAAGCTACTGTGATAGCCTCAGCATGGTACTGGAATCAAAACAGACCTGAAGATCAATGGAATAGATTAGAAGATACAGCCACAACTACAAACACACTTAGCTACCTCATCTTTGAGACAGGATGCTGCAAAAACTGGCTTTTTATATGCCATAAACTAAAACTAGATCCTTGTCTATCACCATGCACTAAGATAAAGTCAAAATGGATCAAAGATCTGAATATTAAAACAGAGACACTAAAATTACTAGAAGACAGAGCAGGTAAAAATCTTGATGACATAGGAGTGGGCAGAGAGTTCATGAACAAAAATCAAATTGCACGGGAAACACTTTCCAGAATCACCAACTGGGATCTCATCTTACTAAAAAGTTTTTGCATGTCAAAGGAGATCTCCAACACAGTGAAAAGAAAACCCACGAACTGGGAAAATTTCTTAACCAATTGTCCATCAGACAAAGGACTTCTATCTAAAACATATAAAGAATTAAAAGAAATCAGGCCCCTAAAATTCAAAGACCCAATCAAAATCTGGGCATCTGAGATGAATACACACTTCTCAGAAAAAGAAATACAAGTGGCAAATAAATATATGAAAAAATGTTCAACATCAATGGTCATTCGGGAAATGCAAATTAAAACAACTCTGAGATTCCATCTCACTCCAGAAGGAATGGCCAAGATTAAAAAATCAAGCAACAACAAAGGCTGGAGGGGCTGTGGGGAAAAAGGAACTCTTCTCCACTGTTAGTGGGAGTGTAGACTGGTGCAACCACTGTGGAAGTCAATGTGGAGATTCCTCAATAAGCTAGGATTGGAGATCCCATTCAACCCAGCTATCCCACTTCTGGGCATTTTCCCAGTGGAATTGAAAACATCATACCACAGTGATATCTGTGCACCCATGTTTTTAGCAGCCCAATTTCTAATAGCCAGATCTTGGAGACAAGCCAAGTGTCCGTCAATCAAAGACTATATAAAAAAAGATGTGATATTTTTATACAATGGAGTGCTACTCAACTATTAAGAAAGATTACATCGAGACTTTTCAAAGTAAATGGTCACGACTTGAGACCATACTCATAAGTGAGATAAATCAAACCCACATGTGTAAATACCTTGATGTCTCCCTAGTGTAAGAAACTGAAAAAGTATATATGATCCAAAATCTCTAAGAAATACTATTTAAGGGTAAATAACAGCTCAAAGAGCAAAAGTAATTGGGAAGGGAAAAGGCGGAAAGAGGGGAGGGAAAAAGAAAAGTTATAAATCTGTATATATGTATATGTAAGATAACTAAAACGAACATACTGCTGAATGTATTAGTTATTGAGAAAGAACAGTTAATACTCATATGATTAGGTCACTTTTACATGTCTGTATCTGTTAATGTAAACAACTATTTTGAAGATAATGATTCGCAATATTGCAACCATTATCAAGTTTCTATCATCCTGTCTTGTAAACCTATAATGTTACTGTTGTGCATTTACTCTAGTCGTTTGTTTGTCTCTTTTGCTTTTTGTCTTTTTATATGTGTGTTTTTTTTTCTCTTAAAGAGAAAAAAGAAATCAAGCAATGCATCAAAGTAAGACTGTGGTGAAAAAGCAACCCTCTGTCATTGTCGATGAGAATGTAAACTTGTACAATCACTATGTAAAGCAGTATGGAGGTTTCTCAAAGAACTGAAATTCGAAATTCCATATGACCCAGCTAACTCCCTTCTAGGTATATTCTCCAAAGTTCTTAAGTCATTATAATACAGCAATACATGCTTGCCCTTGTTCATATCAGCATAATTTATAATTGCTAAATCCTGAAAATAGCCTATAATGTAAGACAGACAAACAAACAAACAAAACAGTGGCCAGAGGGGAACAATGAAAATCAGAGTATTCCTATTTTCCATTGAGTTCCAGACCTCTGTATCTGACTGATTTTTGGAAAACTCAAAGACAAACATTTACTTATCCCTCTGTGTTAATAATTAGCAAATAGGCAAGTAAACGCCAGTGTAAATTGTTGCTTTTGCATCCTGAAATCAGCCATTTACTTCCTTTTACTATTCACTGCCACTAGTCTAGTTGAAGTGACTATCATTTTATGCTTACAAAGGTCTCCAATTTTGATCCCTTTAAGCAGTTCTTCGTAAGACAGTCAGACTGATCAAGTGACCATCTGATGAAATAGGTTCAGGGGTCTCTGTTCTTCTCCAAATGTATTCCAAATTCCTTAGGCAATCAAATGTACTCAGACCTTTATGCTTTTCTCTTACTAGTCTGCTCCTGACACACTAAATTCTACCATCATGAGCTACTGGAAGTTTCTGAATTTTCTATTCTTTCTTGCTTCTGGTCTTATGTGCAAAAAAAAATTCCTCTTCTGGAGCTTTCTTTCCCTAGTCCCTTCCCTGGATGGTTTGATTAATTCTTGCAGGATCCTATGGGAATTTTTTGTAATACCCAAAGTATAGGGTTGGAGACCCCCCATTGTCATAGTGCTTTCTTACTGTTTTGTGACATTACCACTCTGCATTATAATTATAGTAAGTACTGTATTTTGCTACTAGATTGTAAACTCCCTTAAGCTGAGAGAGTGTTATCATTATTATTAATTATTATATTCCAACTGCTTGTTATAAAGTAAGGACACAATAAATTTTAATAAATGAAAGAAGTGACTCATCAGCTTGAAACACTGGAGAGAATATTTAACCAAGATAAGACTGAGAATAACTGAAGATGGTGTCTGCAACTTGGAAGTTATCAATGTCTTCAGCAATAGCAGCTGTATTTGAATATGTGATACACTGTTTGTGATGCTGTGTAAGTTAGCCTTGAATTATGAATTAAGATGACTGAAAACAGAATTTTTGGAAAAAACATGGATGGGACAGAAGTTCAAGAAATACACCAAGTGTTCATTATGTCCCAGTTAATACTCAATTTGAGGTTGATTATGTAATACTTTTTTCACTTTAAGACAAATTTTACATACTGATAGTTTACCTTGAAAACGTTAATAGTTATGCTTAAAGAGATGATCAGAAACAAGGACTAACTTAAGCCTAGCAATTCTACTCTTGAACACAGCTAGTAATGTAACTTGGAGACAAATTCATACTTATAAAGTATGAGAATGTTTAGACACCACATTTCACACAAAGATAAATTTTTGCATGCCATTAGTTGATTTAAACTTTAGAAAATGTCATGCATGGGAAGGTAGTATCCATAACTCACTCATTTTAGAAATGTGAAACATAAGCTTAGGGAATTTACCTATAGTATCTGTGGAGGTTTCCCACCTTCCTGATATACAAGATGTAAAAACCCCCTGGAGTATGTATTATTATAAGTGTGAAGTGTCAGAAATATGTTCTATTTCAAGTATGCCTGAGGTACCCTTCTTCCAAGTTTTACAGACCAGACACTGGTGCATTTTATTCATGAAGCACCTCTCACTGAAATGCTTGAAGCATGGCACATGAGTGATAAAAAAATTGGTGATTTAATGAAAAGATTATAAATCATATACAGACTGTAACATGTCTTTTAAAGAAATGTCAATGTACATATCTCTCTATTTTCAAGAGAACTAAAATGGATTAGAAAAAATAAAAATATCTCTCATTTAGATAATCTCTTTAATGAGTATTGTAAAGAACAACTATTACTCTAAAACAAGTTTGAGTGAAAATACACTTTTTAGGGTCATGATTACATCACACCAAGACAAAAATTACAAATATACTTAAAGTAATAATACTTTTAAATCCAACTATAAAGACTTTTAACTAGAAATCAAATCATGTATCATCAGGGATTTATATGCTGCTTATAATGCACATATTGTATATAAATTTACAAATATAATATATGCAAGATGCATAAATTTCACAAAATATATGCATTACATAAAATGTAAATATTCATATTACACAGTTTAGTGTCTCTGTCTCCTTAGTTTCTATGATAATAGCTCTTTTCAAATGATAACATTATTAATCTATTTATTCATTCAATACATGTTAATAGAGTGCCTACTTTGTGGTATGTACTGTTATAGCTACAAGGGTTTTTAACAGAGAATATGAAGGCATTCTTGTCCTCAAGAAATTTATATTAGAAATGTAAACAGTATATAACAATGTTAGATGGTGATAAGTGCCATGATATGAAGGAGGTAAAGCCTTATAAGAACGTGGACAATAACAGGAGAGGAGTTAGGTTACTGTGTGGATAAGATGACCAAGTAATCACTTTATCCACCAGCAAAAATCAAGACATCCAGAACTCCAATTGCTGAGTCATAAAAAGGAAATATATAAGTGTATTTAGAAGAAACTAGAAATGATTACTATGGTAGGGTTTCATGATTGATAGCATTTCCAGATTTAGTGATTTGTCTTTTTGTATTCCTTCCTCTAGCAAACTAGATTAGTAGTGGATTACAAACATTGGAGAAAATGTATGATAGCATTAAAGTTGCATAGAAGTGAAGGGACACATCAATGAATTATATCTTTCTAGCATACAAATAGAATCCCTTTAAATATCACCATTAGCTAGAAGTTAAATATGAATAAGACGCACAAGCTTAATTATCACGTTTTGTCTTATATGAGAAATTAAAAATATAAATAAAGAGCAAAATGAAAAAACAGAAAACAGATGTTTCTTTAGTATATGGGAAGAATTTCAAGAGACAGTGGGGAGTTGAGGGAGACAAAGGAAATGAGATTAAAACAAAAGAATTTTAGACTTCTTGGAAGATAGCAGAGTGGTGAACAGCAGAGAAACAGTGTCTTTGAGATTTGGTGTCCATATGCTAGAATATAGCAACATGACAAAGAGAAGGAGAGAAGTGGGATCACAAGATCGAGCAAAGATCTGAAGTGAGAAATGAAGCCTATTGAAAGAGCAAAGAGAGAGACCTCAATGCAGAAGAAGGAGGTAGCAAATGACATTTTCTCCCTGATCCTTGGCTCACTTCACAGGAGGAGCAGCTCAAATCTGCAGATACATGGAGGCTACTAACAACCTCAGAGGTCTCCACAAAGAAATACACTAGTGGAATGGAACAGAGGATGCAGCAGACTGCAGTGACTGGTGAGATATTTGGGTTCAGTTGTTCTCAAGGAGAGGATGATTGGCTGGTCGCCATCTTGGAGAGGGGCCAACTGAGTTTAGAACTCAGAGTTGCTTTGGCCTGACTCCATCCGGTGGCTCCCAGCATCAGGATGAGGCAGAACTGACTTCAAATTGGCAGAAAGTCAAAGAGCTGAGTTCAAGTTGGCAGGAGACACAGGAAGTGCTTTGGGTTGAAAGCATTGGGCTGAATTGCAGTGAAGCTAAAGGTGCAGGCTTGCTGGGATTATCCACTGCCCAACCATAAATCTACAGAGCTGGCTTTCTGGGATTAGTCAACATGGATCAGGGCTCTATCTGCTCATTGTACAGTGATAGCAAAGACACACCCTGAAGTAGACATTTCTGTCTTCTTCTATTTTTTTAATTTTAAAAACAAAGCAAAACAAAACTAAAGATAGAAATGATACAGAATTTCAAAAAATAGGAAATTAACACTAGTTAATATATTGCATATTGTTATCTTAGAAGCAGTTGTTTAGGTTACAAGACTTAGGCATGAAAAAAATGATCAAACAGTCCCATTCAATCTAGCTATTACCCTTCTGTGTATTTTCCCAGAAGAATTAAAAACATCATGCCACAGCAATATATGTGTACCCATGTTTATAGCAGCAGTATTCGTAATACCTAAATCTTGGAAACAACCTAAATGCCCATCAACTGTGTAATGGATAAAAAAAATGTGGTATTTGTATACATTGGAGTATTAATCAACTATTAAGAAGCATAAATTTGAGGATTTATAGGTAAATATATGCAACTTGAGACTATGCTCATAAGTGAGATAAATCAAACTCACATATGTAAATATTGTATTGTCTCCCTAGTATTAAAAAAACACTGAAGGAGTAATAAGATCCAAAATGTATAATAGATATTGTGAAAATGAAAGGGAAAGAAAGTGCTCAAAAGGAAAGAACAACTGGGATAAGGGAAAGGGGAAAGGAAGAAAGGAAAAGATTGTATTTGCATGTATATATGTACATGTTATATATATATACACACACACATATGTGTGGGTATGTATATATATAAGCCAGATAGATAACTACTAATCTCTGTAAGTTATTTTTGGTTTTACTTTCTTTTTTTCTTCACTGTTTGTTCTAGTTTTTATATGAGTGTGAATATTGTGTCTAGTTTGCTGTTGTTGTTGTTCTGTGCTATTCTTGTTTTTATTTCTTAATTCTATCTTTCCCACGTGTTTTCTTCACCAGTGTCCCAAAGTTTGTGTAATCTTCCTTTGTCATTCAACCTTTTTTCTAATGTCTTCCTCTTCTTCTATTTCTCTATTTTTCCCCTATCCCATTTTTAAATTTTTACCCTGAGTGCAAAATCAGCTTATTAAGGGCATATTTACTGTACACAGCTTTCTGGTTTGTGTTAGATTTTGCTATTTAACCACAAACCTAGTTCATATGGTTAAAGGTGGCGAATTAATAGTTACCACATTTTCAAGACTGTGTTTGATGCCATTTTTATTACTGATTGTACTAGTTTACCCAAAGTGACATAACTGTTCTAATCAGTTTTTCTTCTGGGGAGGCCAAGACTGAGACTAAGGGTTATAAACAATACTATAGGCTACTGTCAAAGAAGTAGGGGCTAGGCCAAATAGGCAGCAACTTCTAATTCTAACAAATTGAAGATTTGAGATCTTGCAACAGACTCAAAATGCAAAAGACCAAAAGCTACACCTGGAAGACATCTCTGAGAAGTAGTGATTTCCTATGGGTTCTTAAGACTAGCAATAAAACTGTCTGCCATAAGCAATTTACAAGCCTCAACCCAGGAATTGAAATTTAAAAAAAAGAAACTCAGAAAATACAGAAGCAAGATGCAACCCCAGACTTCCAGCTCCCAAAAGGCAAATCCAAGGGTCAATGAAGTGGAACAATTCAAAAATCACCCACCTGGACTCTCTGAAGCGATAACATCAGAAGTAACAAAGCAGATGAATGAGGCTCTTGAAAAATCAAATTGCTAATAATTTCTCAGATAAGTATAAAGATGGTGACCATAATGAAGTACATGGTTAGTGACTCTAGAGAAGATACAGATATAAAAATAGAGAAGTTTAGGATAATGATGGAAACCATGAACGTCCAGCATAAGAGAAATGGAATCCATAAAATAGATGCAAATAGATATGCAGAAGATTAAAATTTCTATTGAAAGTACACTTGATCTTGGCCAACAGGCTAACAAAAAATACAAATTCCAGGTAATGTATACACAGCAGAATGAGACAATGTGAGTACACAATATTAGATATAGAAGACAGGATTGAAGTTAGCAATCATGAAAACAAAGATTTCTTAAACATAGAAGGGACCATGAAAAATCAATTAACAGCTGCTGAATGATGCAAACAGAGTGTAAGAAGATTGATCAAAGTCAATGAAAAAGCAAGTGATAGCACAAATGACATAATAAAACTGGCTAAGAGAAGTAATGACAGAAAACTTCCTAAAAATGGAAAAATATTTGACATAGAGATAAGTGAGGCATGCATAACTCCAATTAGCCATGATAAAAAAAATACACCAAGGCATATAATAGTCAATATTCCAGAAATTAAACACAAAAACAGAATAATAAAAGCTGAGAGAAAAGAAACAAATCACTTATAAAGGAAAGTCCATCAGAATCTTATCAGACTTCTTAACAGAAACCCTCAAGTCAAGGAGAGATTGGTTGAAGTCTTCCAAGCATTAAAAGAATACAATTTCCAGTCCAGATTGCTGTATCCCCCAAAAATATTGTTCAAAGAAATAAGATATTTCCCAACAAAAAACACCTAAAGAAATCACCAGCAAATCAGCACTCTGCAATGTTCTGAAGGGTATTCTAGAAAGAGATAATGAGGACTACAACTCCATGAACCACAGTAGAATGAATCCACCAGGGAAGGCAAATAACTAAATGGGGGAGAGAACCAACAACAGGCTAATAATGTGACAGGAATTTGTCAATATATATCAGTTATAATTATGAATGAAAATGATCTCAATTCGCCAAAAGAAACAGATTGGCAAAATGGATTGAGAAGCAAGATCCAACACATGCTGTATATAAGAAACACATTTCTCTAAAAAGGAAATTCATAGACTGAAAGTCAAATGATGGAAAACAATATTCCATGTGACAAGAACTCAGAAAAAAGCAAGGGTAGTTATTTTATTTGAAGAGAAAGTGAATTTCAAGGCAAGACTGATTAAGAGAGACAAAGTGGGTTACTACATTCTTGTAAAAGGAAAAATCTAAAAGGGAAAAACAACAATCATAAGTATATATGGACCAAATATCAGTGCATTCAAATATAATTATAAAAATATTAATGGGCATGAAAAATCAAAACTGCACTATTATAATGAGGGACCTCAATACCCCACTGACACAAATAGGCAGAACCATTGCACACAGAAAAACAAAAGAATGTCAGAGCTGAACCAAACCTGTAAACAAATGCACTTAGTAGATGTTTAGAGAGTGCTCCATCACACATCAAAATACACACTCTACTTAGCTGCACACAGGATATGTTCCAAAATAGAGCACATACTATATCATGGAATATGTTTCTGTAAATGCAAAAGAATTGAAATAATCTCATGCATATCATCAGACCATAGAACAATGAAATTAGAAATCAATCACAAAAGAAATCACAAAAACTTAATAAACACATGGAAATCAAATAATACCCTCCTCAACAACCAATGGGTCACAGATGAAATTAAAGAAGAAATTGGACAGTTACTACAATTAAATGGTAATACCAATACAACATACTTGAACTTATGGGAGGCAATGAAAACAGTCCTAAAAGGGAAATTTACATTATTAATTCCCATCTCAGAAGAACTGAGCTCAAATGAAAAACCTAATGTTGAACCTCAAGCTTCTAGAAAAAGAAGAGCAAGTCAATCCCAAAGTTTATACAAAGGAGGACTTTGTAAAGATCAGAACAGAAATTAATGCAACTCAGACGAAGAAAACAATACAAGGAATCCATGAATGGGAGAGTTGTTTCTTTAAAAGATTAAATAAAATTGACAATTATACAACTTTAAAAAAATAAAGACTCAAGAAAACTTAGAAGACTTACCTTTATACCAAAACCAGAGAAGGATCCAACATGAAAAGAGAACTGGAAGCTAATTTCCCTAATGAACATAGATGCAAATATCCTCAGTAAGATACTGGAAAACAGAATGCAGCAAATCATTAAGATGATTATGCACATGACCAAATAGGATTCATTTCACAGATGCAGGGATGCTTCAACATACACAAATCAGTACATGTAATACACCGTATTAGCAGAACTAAAGACAAAAATCACATGAACATCTTAATAGATGCAGAAAAATCATTTAACAAAATCTAACACCCATTCATGATTTAAAAAAATACAGAAAACTGGAATAGATGGTCTTTCTTTCAATAAGATAAAAGTCATATATGAGAAACTAACAACCAATGTCATACTAAATGGTCCAAAACTGAAAGCTTTCACTCTAAAACTGGTACAAAGACAAGGATGTTCACTATCACTGCTCCTATTAATGTAGTTCTGGAAACATTAGCCAGAGCAATTAGACAATAAAATGAAATAAATGTAATAAGGATTGGAAAGGAAAATTTGAATTATCATTATTTGTGGATGACATGATTCCCTACATAGAAGACCTCAGAAACTCCACAAAAAGACTTATAGATTTAATAACCAAATTGAGTAGCATACCTGGATATAAAGTCAACACTCAAAAATCTATATCATTCTTGCAACACAATCAACAAACTCAGTAAGAGAGAAATTAGGGAAACAGCACCTTTCACAATAGCATTGAAAAAAGAAATACTTAGGAATAAATTTAACGAAGTAAGTAAAAGATCTTTACATTAAAAATTAAAGTACTCTGAAAAAGGAGATCAAACAGGATACTTAGAAAATGGAAAGATATCCCTTGCTCATGGTTAGGAAGAACTAACATAGTAAAAGTGGCCCTATTCCCAAAATTTCTATGTAGATTTAATGCAATCTCAGTCAAAATACCATTAGCATACTCAAAGAACTAGAGAAAACATTCCTAAAATTGATTTGGAAGCAGAAAAGACCTAGAATATCAAAAACAATGCTAGGCAATGAAGGCAAAGCAAGGGACATCACAATACCTGACGACATTATACTACAAAGCCAGTGTGATAAAACAGCATGGTACTGCCAACAAAGCCCCAAATCTGAGGATGAATGGAACAGATTAGAAGACGCAGAAACAACTGCAAACATACTCAACCACCTTATCTTTGACAAAGAAGCCAAACATATTCACTGGAAGAAAGAAAGCCTCTTTAATAAATGGTGTTGGAAACACTTGCTATCCACAACTGAAGACTAAATCTAGACTCATGTCTCTCGCAATGCACTAAACTAAAATTGAAATGAATTGAAGATCTAGATATTAAAACAGCAATACTAAATTTTCTGGAAGAGAGAATAGGTAAAACACTTGAAGACATAAATCTAGGCAAAGAATTCATGAATAAAACCCCTATCCTATAGGAAATGCTACAGAGAATCAAGAACCAGAATCTCCTCCTACTAAAAGACGTTTGGCACAACAAAAGAAATCGACAATAGAGTGAAATGCCAACCCACAGAGTGAGAAAAAAAATTTTTTTGCCAGATTTTCTCCCAACAAAAGACTTCAATCTAGAACACTTGAATGAAAAAAATTAGATGCCCCCCTAATTTCAAGATCCAATCCAAAAATAGACATCTGAGATGAACACATACTTGTCAGAGAAAGAAATACAAATGCCAAATAAATATATGAAAAAATGTTTCACACCACAGGTCATTCAAGAGATGCAAATTAGAACAATGATGAGATTCTATCTCACTCCAGAAAGAACGGCAGTTATTGAAAAATGGACCAATCACAGAGGCTGATAGGGCTATGGGGAAAAAGGAACACTTCTCCACTGTTGGTGGGAGTGTAGACTGGTGCAGCCACTGTGGAAATCAGTGTGGAGATTCCTCAAGAAACTAGGATTAGAGTTCCATTTGATCCATCTATTCCACTGGTGGGTATCTTCCTGGAGGAATTAAAAACATTGTACCCCAGTAATATATATGCCCACCAGTGTTTAGAGGAGGAGAGTTCATAACAGCTAACTCTGGGAAACAACCCAGATGCCCATCAACCGAGGATGGGTAAGAAATGTGTTTTTTTACACAATGGAGTACTACTTGGCCATAAAGAAGGATAAGCTTGAGACATTTGTAGGTAAATGAATGCATCTTGAGGACAAACTCTTAAGTGAAATAACTCAGACACATATTTGCAAATATTGCATTGTTTCTTTGGTGTGAGAAACCAAAAGGGTATATAAGGACCAAAGTGTATAATAGGTATTGTGAAATAGGAAGAAATTGTTCAAAAGTAAGGGGAACTAGCTGGGACCAGGTGAGGAGGTGGAGAGAAAGGAAAGGAAAAGAAAAACGACAATGAAAAATTGTCTTTGTTACTTTTCTTGATGCTAAGACAAATTACCTTACACCCAATGTTAAAGGAGGAAAATTTATTTTGCTTACAGTTTATAGAGATCTCAGTCCATAATTGGCTAAGACAGGGTGGTGTGGCAGAGGGGCAAGCATTCACGGTGGGAGCACTTAATAAAAAAATTAAACCTTACAGAAAATCGGAATAGATAGTCCCTATCTCCATCTGATAAAAACCATCTATGACAAACCAACAGCCAACATCATACTAAATGGTCAAAAACTGAAACCTTCCACTCTAAAACCAGGGACAAAACAAGAATGTCCACTATCACCACTCCTATTCAGTATAGTCCTGGGAACATTAGCCAGAGCAATTAGACAAAAGGAAGAAATAAAAAGAATAAGGACAGAAAAGGAGGAATTAAATTATCTTGATTTGCACATGACGTGATACTCTATGTAGAAGACACCAAAAACCACCCAAAGACTTTTAGATTTAATAACCAAATTCAGTGGCATAGCTAGATACAATGTCAACAGTCAAAAATCAG
>RJWM01008759.1:57850-71404 GCA_004363535.1 Dasyprocta punctata
AAAAAAAAAAAAAAAAAAAAAAAAAAAAAAAAAAAAAAAAAAAAAAAAAAAAAAAAAAAAAAAAAAAAAAAAAAAAAAAAAAAAAAAAAAAAAAAAAAAAAAAAAAAAAAAAAAAAAAAAAAAAAAGAAAAGTAAAAAAGAAATACTTAGCAATCAATCTAAAGAAGGCTGTGAAAAACCTTTATATTGAAAACTATAGTTCTTTGAAAAAGATCAAAGAGGATGCCAGAAAATGGAAAGATATTCCTTGTTCTTGGCTAGAAAGAAACAATATAGTGAAAATGACCACACTTCCAAAATTGTTATACTGATTCAATGCAATCCCTATGAAAACACCAATAGCATATCTAACAGAATTAGAGAAAACAACCCTAAAATTTATGTGGAACCAAAAGAGACCTAGAATAGCAAAAGCAATTCTGGGCAACAAAGGGAATTCAGGGAGCATCATAATTCGTGACTTGAAATTATACCACAAAGTTACTATGATAAAAACAGCATAGTACTCACAAAAATAGACCCATGGATCAGTGGAATAGGTTAGAAGATGCAGAAATGACTCCAAACACACTCAGCCACCTTATCTTTGACAAAGGAACCAAATACCTTCACTGAAAGAAAAGTAGCCTCTTTAATAAATGGTACTTGATGAAAAACTAGCTTTCCACATACCAAAGATTAAAACTAGACCCATATCTTTCACCATGCACTAAAGTAAAATAAAAGTGTGTCAAAGATCAAAATATTAAAACAGAAACACTAAGTCTGTTGGAAGATAGAATAGGTAGAACTCTTGAAGTCATTGGTGTAGGCAAGATTTTATGAACAAAACCCCAATTCCACAGGAAATATCACAGTAATGAACAACTGGGATCTCATCTTTATTGAAAAGCTTTTGCACAGCAAAAGAAACCGCCAACAGAATGAAGAGAAAACTCACAGAGTGGTAAAAAAAGGTTTTTGTCAGCTGTTCCTCAAAGGACAAATATTTAGAGTATATAAAGAACTTTAAAAAAATGTAGACTCCTCTAATTTAAAGACCCAATCAAAAAATGGGCATGTAAAATGAATAGACGCTTCTCCGATCATGATGTAGAAATGGCAGATAGATATATGAAAAAAGTGTTCAACATCACTGGTTATTCAACAGATGAATATTAAAACAGTTCTGGGATTTCATCTCACTCCAGAAAGAATGACTGTTACCAAGAATTCAAGCAATAACAAATACTGGCTGGGTTGTGGAGATAAAGGAACCCTTATCCACTGTTGGTGCAAGTGTAGACTGGTGCAACCACTGTGGAAATCCGTGTGGATATTCCTCAGCAAACTAAAACTAGAGGTTCCATTAAACCCAGCTATTTCCCTTCTTGGTATCTTCCTAAAGGAATTAAAAGTATCATACCACAGCAATATACATATACCCATGTTTATAGCAGCACAGTTTCTAATAGCTAAATCTTGGAAAGAGCCCAAATGCCTATTGGTTATGAATGGATAAGGAAGATATGTTTTATTTTATACAGTGAAATACTACTGTGCCATAAAGAAGGGTAAGTTTGAGACATTTCTAGCTAAATGCATGCACCTTGAGACCATATGCTTAAGTGCAATAAATTGGACACGTGTTTAAATACCACATTGTTTCTCTGGTATGACAAACTGAAAGTGTAAATAAAACCCCAAAGTTATAATAGATGTTGTGAAATGGGAAGAAAATGTTCAAATGGGGAGGGGAATAAAAAAGGGAGGGGAGAATGAAGAAAGGCACAAAAAATTAGAGAATAGAAGAAATAAAATAACAATACAAAGCAAAGGAATTTTGAAGAGTTATGTGCATGTACCAACTCCCGACAAGGAACAGTATCACTATGTAGTGCAAATATACATGAATGCATCTAAGAGATGGAGGGAGGGAAGGGGAAGGAGATTTTTTAAAAAGTTAAATGAAATTTTTCAGAATAGTGACTGAAAGCATAGATTTTGCTCAAAGATGTTTAATTTACACATTTCTAACAGTAAATTTCTTCCCTTTTTCCGTATCTTAGCTTCATTTTCTGTAAAATAGGTTCTTATAGTGTTTATGGTATAGTCCTATTTTTAGAATTTATGATATAGTCCTATTTTCAGGATTAATGAATTAATGAGTGTTTTGCATATTCATATATATATTTAGAGAGAGAGAGAGAGTCAAAGAGCCTGACATATTGTTTTAATCTTTTGAATTAGAATTTATGACATTTTCTTGCTTTCATTATTCTATTCATTTTTGTATGACTTTAATTGTCACAAGCATAAATTCTTTTCAAATTACTACTTAAGCAAATTAAAGATAAATCTTCATATTTTCTTAGCATATTTCTCATTTTATATCCACTCTGTAAACATAATATAAAGTCTTATTTTCTTCTTTTTCCCTAGTTAGGAGAATGGTTAAATGAATAAGAGAGATTTTTTACTATTACAGATTTTAAAAGACAATATGCAAACTGGAGGGAAAGAAGCCACACTGTTGATGTATGATAGTTTTGGCATGCTGAGGCCACAGAATTTAACTAGGAGTTTTAAAGTATAGTCTTCAAATTGTCCTTGGAAAGTGTCATTATTAGAAACTGTTTATCAAAGCTTTGAAAAAGGAAGTCAGTTTTAAAAAATGAGATTTATTATTTTCTCATGTAATATAGCAAGAAATTTCCATTATTTCAAATTTCCAATATTTCCGTAACAGTAAATTTCAAAGGAATTTTAAATTGTGATGCAAACATGGTACACAAGTTAATTAATGTTAGAAATTATAAAAATTCTCAAAGATGCATTTGGGTTCTTATTCATGTTTTATTAAAATAATAGTTTGACTAAGATTTTATTTAATTATATTTTATGCAAAATTCAGGATGACAAAAGTTTACTTTTGCAGGTAAATGTTTTAGAAAACCACAAAAAATGATAGTAGGCTATGATTTTTGAGCTATCACATTTCAGAAATGATGGGAACATACTGTATCACTTATACCTATAACTATATCATTTAACATTAAAAATTGAAATTTATTTTGTATTTTAAATTTAATTTAAAATTTTCATGAACGTTTTGCATGAGAAAGAAATATACTTGCAATACGGTTTCTAAATTATTAAAGAAAAATTCAATAATCTTTTAGCTAGATCTTTGTGTATTTATCTCTGTTTCCTTTTATCCCTACTTATTGCCTTCCCGAGTTTAAAGATCTTTGAATAATATCCCAGAAAAAAAGGCCATGACTTAGTTGTTTTTTTCTTCACTCACATAATCAGATTTCCTGTTACTCTGTCCTTCTAATATATTTAGAACAAGATGTATGTTAGTACAGTCTTTAGTATTTACATTAATTTAGCAGTGTGAACCCTACCTGGAACTGAACTATATAATGTATTGTGATTCTCCTTTCTTTTTGTGTACAACATTTTTGTTTTCTAAAACCAGTAACTGCCTTATGTTATTCTTAGTTGTCCATTACTTGTCAATTACTCAGCTCCTTTTTCTAATTCTGTAAATCTTTCCTTAGTGTATTCAAACACATCAGGTATTTTGTTAAGTTCTCTTTGAAGAAGTCTTTCAAAAGTGGACTGGTTATTTATTCTCCATGCCTAATGTATATGATACTTTCTGAGTTCTGTGTTTCGTGAATTCTGTTTTCTCCTCTATTCCAGTTTACACCCTTCATGTTGGTATAACACATATTTGTATATTTAAATGAGAAAGAGTTGCTTCTAAAAATATAGCTAAATGAGAAAGAGTTTCCTCTAAGGTAAAATTAAGAGCTTTTTTTTCCTCACATATCTGTAAAACTATTTGACAGTTCAGTCGAATATAGAATTATTGGTTAATATTATGTTCTTTCTAAAGTTTGGAGACATTGCTCACTTGTCTTCAGTTCTTGTGATGCTGTTAAAATTTCACAAATATTTTCATTTCTGATCCTTTGCATATGACCTTATTTTTTTCCCTCTCTGGAAGCTTATGGTATCTTCACTTTGTCTCAGTGTCCTTGCTTTCCATGGTAATGTGCCTTTTGATGAGGGACTGTCTTAACCTCTTATACTGCCTAGATGGCAAGTCATTTAAATCTGGAAATCTATGTAAGTTTTCCTGAATTCTATTTCTTTATAATTTCTTCTCTTGTCACTCTGAAACTCTGCAACTATTGTTCATGTCCAGTGGAGGAACTGCTGGCTTGATCCCTGACTTTTCATGCTTCATTTCTCTACTTTTAAAACAATTTTTCTCAATTTTGTCTTCTAAATTTAAAAATTTAATTTTATTTTCTTTTCTCAGAGATGGACCATCCAATATTTTGCCTGGATCATCAAAGTCTGACTGCTGACATTCTGGAGTTGATTACAAGGGGAACATTCATAGTCTCAACCTTGAATAAGTGAATTTTTCCTCATTTATCCTATTGCCTATACGCTACTTGTGTGTGCCCCTGTCCCAGGTGCTGAGTTTTTTTTGTTTTTACGCCACAAATAACATCCCTATGCTTCTCTACCTTATATGAGTTTTAGGAGTCTCACTTTGTGGGCATCCTCAATCAGAATTGGATTTGGCCAGTGAGAGAGAAGTGTCTGTACTCCTGTTTTAAATGGAACAGAGCATCTCTTTCCTATAACCACTGGTCTTCTTGGTTTCTAGGTAATGGCTCTGTCCTCTCCTATTGTCAGCCTTGTTCCTGGGAGCCATCTCCTGCTCTTGCCAGCCTTGTGTACCTTCCCATCCCATGACTGTTATTTGCCCATTGTTGAATTAAACAATACAGAGATGGAGTTTTACATAAAGTAAAATACACATATATTGTGTTTTAAAATAATAAGATAAAATTTTGTTAGCAGATATTTGGGGACAATTATTCATAAATAAGGATTTATTTCTTTACATAGAATTCACTACAAAATTAAATAGTAGCTTACATAAGTGCATTTAAAATATGATTTCTCTCATAAAATTTAAATTATGCAATGATTAAGGCAGGGAGGGCCTTAAGAACGATAATCTAATGATTAAGGAAGGGAGGATTGCTGCGAGTAGAAAAGTCTGAGAGAAAACTTTCAAATTGAATGTGCAGATCTATAGATTTTGAATATTTCAGTGGGAGAATTGATTTTGACTATAGTTTTTCTATCACTTAAAGATTACATTCTTGAATCCTTAGCCAGAATAAGTGTTATTAGTGGTAAGGAGAATGGATTGATGAGGATGCAGTTTTATTAACAGTAGGACACAGTTAAAATAGAATATGACAAACACTGGAAAACCAGCTTCTTTACTTTTAAGGCTTTTCAATTTGTCAGTACTGATTAATGACTGTCTGGATTAGCTCTCATGGTCACTTAAATTATCCTAAGTGCTCTCTCATTACTAGAAAATGCCTACATGTGATGAGATTCTCTTCTCCTGTGAGTGTTTGGATGGGCTTTTCAGCTTTTCTTTTTGGATAGGGTTGCCAAACTATACTTTTTGACATTGATCACAGATTATACCTTTAGTAACATCATTCAGAAGCCACATGTGAAGTGAGTCATGGAAAAAGGAATTTGTAGAGGAAAAAGTGTGGCTCCACAAAATTTGCCTCATCTGCCAAGGACATTACCATTTCTTAATCATTGCATGAGCCACATTTTGCATAGTGATTAAATTTGAGCTAACTGAATGAATGGTCCAATGCTTCAAGGCTGTTTATTAAACCAATTATTCTCTTAAATAAAAGTTGTTAATAGGGAAAATGTCCATAAGCACTGGTGTAAGGAAGATAAGTAGCAGGTTACCTTAGAAATTTCATTGATGATGAATTCATAATGGCAGCTAGAACTTTGTTATTAAGTGTATTGTCTACAGATAAACATCTTGGGCATCACCTGGGATATTGTTAGAAATATACTCTCAAGACCATCCCCAGACCCACTGCCTCAGAATCCTCACTTCAGCAAGACCATCAGGAATGCATATCAACATTTGAGAATGTAAAAGCAAAGTGCAGTCTCATAGTTATTGAAACTCAGACCTCTCACTTCACCTAGGAGGGTCATATATTCCAGTGGTATCAGTGATTTCAAAATTGCATTGCACAGCACAGAAATTTTTAGCATTTTATTCCAAGAGTTATATGGGATTAGGTTTAACTAAAAATATGGAGAAACATGAAGCAAAAAAGGCTTCTATGATATAATAGGTGATGTTATCATTTCAAAATATATAATTAAAGCACATAGAAACAACTTACTAAGTAAGAAAATTTTCTCCTTCTCTGACCTTCCCTCACAGTGGCATATGCATGTAGTGCTAGATTTCTTTTTTATATAAAGCCCAGGCTCTCTTCTCCAGAAGGAATAGGATATCTAATTCAGGGGATGAGAAGTTCAAATAAGCTGCTTTTCTTTTCCCATATACCTAGTGTGAGGTGTTTGGAATAATTTAATTTACATTGCACTTACCAACAACTAATTATACCTTTGAACCATGTTATGGAGAAGTGAATTAGAGATTCTTGGAAAGGATGATTTTTCTTTACATTTTTTTCTACTGTAGTTGAAATCCCTGAATACTTGAAATATACTAGAACAACGTGATTCTGTAAGGGGTGATTTCTCCATTGTCTGGACCTCCTTGTGTCCCTTCCCTCATTTCAATAAGCATGTATTGTCATCTACTGCTCACGATGAATAAAAATCCATATACTACATCTCTACCCTAAATTTGCTCACAATTTCTTGTGGAGGAAGCTGAAAGACACAATTATAATACATTATTATAAATGCTATAATAGTATTGGCAACACATGACAGAAAATAGACGAAGATGGGGCTAATTCAGTCTTGGAATCAGAGACTCGTTCATAAAAGGGGTGACTGATTTTGGCACTGGTTAGTGTATGATTTATGATACAAATGTGCACAAATGTTGGCTTGTGCTTTCAGAGAAGGTGGTTGAATGAATGTTTAAGTAGAGCCAAACCTATTATTGGGACTTTCAATTAGACTGAACTCTATCCAAAATGAAACGTGATGGACAGGATTGCTGTAAAATGACCTCTGTTAACATGATAAAACAAAAGTAAAATGTCTCTTCAATGAATTTGAAAGGTTAACATTAAAATATTCACCCTGCAACCTGAACAGTTGTAATATTTGCTGCAGTGGAGATGGGGGCATTAGCAGGGTAATCATAATGATAACAACTGACACGTACAGTTTACAAAGTGCTCTAATACTCCTTGTCTCATTTAATTTACACAACCCCATGAAGTAAGCATAACTTGTATCGTCTAGTAGGAAAAATTGTCAAAGTAGGTGGCAGAGGCTGGATAAGAAACCAGGTCTTTAAAATTTCAAGATTAATGACCTATTTGAACCAGAACTTTTAAGGTTTTGTGAAAGTCTTTCATTCCAGAAATGATAAAGAGGCTTCTTCCCTGAGTTGGGGGTACTTCATTGGCAAGAATTTCTGAAAGTCTGCAACATAAAAAGTACACTTTTTCTCTAAAACTCTCTCCCCTGCCAAACTCAATTCTCCTGTATTTGTATATTTCAGGCAAAATGCATTCCCTAGTCAAGCTTCCCTTTTCTCATCTATAAAATTGAGATGGTAGTATTTGTTTCATAGGGTGGTTATAAGAATTAAATGTTGAATGGGAATTAGACAATAGCTTCCAGTGCTATGCATAGAGGAAAAGTTATATAAATGGGAGTTGTCATGAATTTTTAAGACCTTATTATGTAGAGCAGTCTTAGATTCATAGTAAAATTGTAAGGAACTTTCAGAGATGTCCTGCAAACACTGTACCCTGCAAATGTAGTTACTGATATCCCCCACCAGAATGGTATATTTGGTATGATTCAAGAACCAACTCCAAGTCCACAGTTTAGGGTCCACTCTAAATCGTTATGGAGTCTTTGAGTTTGGGCAAATGTAAAGTGACATTAATCTACTATTGTAGTATCATATATTTTCACTGCCCTAAAAGTCTCTGTACTTTGACTATTCATTCCTCCCTTCCTCCTAAGTTCTGGAAATCACTGATTATTTTTTCATTTTTTTGTAATTATATATATATATATATATATTATATATTTTTTTATTTTAAACAGAAAAAAGTAAGAGATTACAGTAAACAAAATTTCAAAATAGACCAAAAGAAAATAACAATAATTGATACATTGCATATTGTTATTTTCACAGTAGTTGTTTAGAGTATAGGATATAGACATGAAACATTGTCCAGAAAATTATTAGCACAAAACTTTCCCCTCAATGAATCGAGAGAAACAAGCTGTATGACTAATTTTTTGTTATGACTGCTATATTATTTTCAAAGGAACAATTCACAATAAAAATGTAATCTGAAAATGACCCTGTGAAAACTACTTTTCACTCAAAATTCTTTTTCTTTAACGATCTTAATTTGTCTCCACAGATTTGCCTTTTATAGAATGTCATATATTTATAAGAGTATAACATGCAGCCTTTTTGCATTGGCTTCTGTCACTTAGTGATATGAATGTAAGTTTCCTGTCTTTTCATTTATTTTTACTGCTGAACAATATCCCATCATCTAAATGTACTATAATTAACGTGTCCGTTTTTCTAGTAAAGGACATCTGGGTTGATTCTAAGTTTTGGCAGTTGTAAATGAAGGTGCTATAAAATCCATGCACTGGTTTTGTGTGGATATGAATTTTCAGATTTTTTGGGTAAACATCAAGGAAGTGATCACAAAAGAGTACATAGTAAGAGTAGCTTTAGTTTTCTAAGAAAACAGCATACTGTCTTCCAAAGTTGCTGTACCATTTTGCCTTCCCATGAGTAGTGAGTGAGGGTTCCTGTGCTCCACATCTGCCAGCATTTAGTGTTGACACTGTTCTAGATTTTGGCCTTTCTAATGGGTGTATAGTGGTATCTCACTGTGCTTTTAAATTGCAGTTCCCTGATGACATATGATGTGGAGCATCTTTTTGTATGATTTTTTGCCATCCATGTATTTTTCTAAATAAGCTGTCTGTTAAAAATTTTGGTCCATTTTTAAAATCAGGTAGTTTGTCATCTTACTGTTGGGCTTTAAGAGGTTTTGTGTATTTTGGATAATGATGCTGTATCAGACAAATTTACAAATGCTTTCTCCAAGGCTATGACTTGTCTTTCTATTCTTTTGACAGTGTCTTTTCACAGAACAGAAATTTTAATTTTAATGAAATCTAGTTTATCAGTTTTTAGTGTTACAGCTAAAACCTCATCACTGAGCCTAAGGTTATTTAGATTTTCCCTTGTTGTCTTCTACAATTTTGAGCTTTGTGTTTTACATTTAGATCTGTATTACATTAATTAATTTTTGTGAAGGGTGTAAGGTCTATGTCTGGATTCATTTTCTTATGTCTGAATATCCAATAGTTTCAACATTATTTGTTGAACAGATTCTTTTTTCTCCATTGTATGGTCTTTGTTCCTCTGTAAAAAAATCAGTTCACTATATTAATGTGAGTCAATTTTTTGATTCTCTTCTGTTTCATTATTCCTTCTTTCTATCTTTTCACTAATATCATCATATCTTGATTACTGTGGCTGTATGATAAGATTTGAAGTCAGGCAGTATTAGTCCTCCAATTTGTAAATATTGTTTAAAGTTAAGATGTAGTTTCGTGGGAAAGCACTTGCTTACCATGAGTGAGGCACAAAGTACTATCCTCAGTACTGACAAAAAAAGTTTAAATATTGTATCATTACCCTTAAATACTATTTTGGTTATTCCAGGTCTTTTGGTTCTTCATAGAAACTTTAGAATCAGTTTTCAGCATTTCAGTATTTCAGCAACTGTAAAATAATTTTCTGGGGTTATATTTGGATTCCATTGATCTATAAATCAATGGTTCTTGATAATGTTCAGTCTTCTTATCCATGAACATGTAACATCTCTCCAATTTTTACTTCTTCCTTGATTGATTTTATCAGAGGTTTGCAATTTTCATTATAGATTTCATGTATATTTTGTTAGACTTTTACCTATCTTATTTTTGAAAATGTGAAAGTAAGTGATGTTGTGTTAAATTCAAACTACTTGCCCATTGCTGCTGTAAAGGAAAATGATTAATTTTTGTGCATTAACTTTGTATACTGTAAACTTGCTATAATTACTTATTACTTCCAATTCTTTGGTCATTCCTTTCAGATTATCTACTCTAACGTTCATGTCATCTGTAAACAAGGACAGTTTTATTTCTTCATGGTCTATACATTTGGTTTCCTTTTCTTGTCATACTTCACATTATGTGGGGCTTAAAGAATTAGGTTTCAAGGGATTGGTAAGAGATGACATCCTTGCTTCATTCCCAATTTTAGTAGCAAGGCTTCTAGCTTTCACAGTTAAGTATGATGTTAGCTGTAGGATTTTGCAGATATTCTTTATCAAGCTGAAAATGTTTCCTTCTCTTTCTAGTTCACTGAGAATTTTTTATCATTAATAAATGTTGGATTTTGTCAGATGCCTTTTCTCTATCTATTGATATTATCATGTGATTTTTTTCTTTAACCTGTTGATCTGATGGATTGCATTAATTGATTTTTTATTATTGAACCAGCTTTGTATACCTTGGTACTGGTCTATGTTTTTTCTATACACACTTAGATTCAGTTTATCAATATGTTATTGAAAGTTTTTGCATTCATGCTCATAAGAGATACTGAACTTCATCCTTGACAACGTTCCTTGCTTGAAGTTTACTATCTGAAATTAACGTAGCAACAGTCTCTTTTTTTTTTTATTAACGTGAGCATGGTATTCTTTTTGAATTTAATTTGGGTGTGTCTTTATATTCAAAGTTAGATTACTTGTAGGTAACATATAGTTGGGTCTTGTTTTTGATCCACTCTGATCATCTCTGTCTTTTAATTGGTGTATGCACTTAGACCATTGCATTTCAAAGTGGCTATTCGTATTTTCAATTGATGCCAATCATATTTATTACTGTTTCATATTTGTTGCCCTTGTTCTTCATTTCTGTTTTTATCTTCCAATCTGTTCTGCTTTCTGTAGTTTTAGTTTGGCATTTTTAAAATTGTATTTTCTCTCTTCGTTAGCATGTCAATTATACTTCTTTTTTAAAAAAAACTTTAGTGATAGTCTTAGATTTAGCAGTGTACATTTACAACAAGTGGAACTCCAATTTCACATAGCATTTTACTATTTCATAGGTTGTATTAGTATATTACAATACCTGAGTAGCCCTAGGTTTGTCCTTCTATCCTTTGTGTCATTGATGTCATCCATCTCGCACACACAGAAAATACATGAGATACACACACACATACACACAGTGGAACACATTGATACTATGATTTTGAGCAAACTATTGTCTATTAGATCAACCAAGAGTAATAAAAATTCTTTTTTTACCTCCACCTATTCCTTCTTAAATTCTCTTTCTTTATGTGGATATGAATTTCTGACCTATGTTATTTTCTTTCTCTCTAAAGAACTTCATGTTTCTTGTGAAGAGTCTATTGGCAACAGATTTTGTAAACCATTAAATTTGGGGTGCTTGCTACAAGGCAATAGATAACTGAAATACTAAGTTCATGTGATAAGTTTTTCTCTTTTTCAGAATCTAAGTGCCCCTGTGTTATGATTTGTGTCTAAATGACCCTTATGCGGTCATAGGTGGGGCTTTTCAGAGGAAGCTGGATTTTTCAGAAATGGCTGGATCTAGAATGTGTGATTCTGGACATTAGGATTAAGAGTGTGAGTGGTACCCACCCTAAGTACCCTGGATAAAATACAAGAGAGAAAGATCTGTGGTCATTCTTGCTTCCTTTTTTTTTATATTTATAAAGTTTATTTTTCCAGAAAACCAAAGTAACTGATTCAACAACACTAACAGGTCTAGCATGCAGCAAACCATCTTTTAACATTTGTTTAATCATTTTAACATGGATTCATATTTTACTTTCACTTCTATAATGTTTCCATAAGAAGCTTGCAAAGATGATAAAAGTAAGTATTTTGTTACAGGAACTTCAAATAGCACTGCAGTATATTTTTGACAAAATTTTTTACAATATACCAACTTTCAATATGAAACACCTTAAAAAGGTATGGGCAAAAAAATATAGTAGTATTACTTAGGCAAATAAAGTCTCAAGAGTCATACAAGTACAATACTCAGAACTCTCTGTTTGGAGTGCGAAAGAAGTATGTAAGATATTTCCTTCAAGTAAAATTTTATAATAACTTACGGAAATACTAAAATCCATGATTTCAAGCATGCTAATGAAATGACTCTTAAACTTTTATTCTAAGAAAATATGAACTAGTTACTCCTTGCCTTTATGTAATAGATGTGTTCTTGAAGTTTTGGGTAAAGCAAATTCTGTAAACCATATCTTGCTTGCACTGAAGAAACATACTTCAAAGTATTCTCTTTTTAAAAATTTTTTTTATTTAAGCAAAATGAAAGAAAAAAAGACATGTATAACAAAGACAACAAGCAAAAGAGACAAAGAAATGACTAGAGTAAATGCACAATAGTAACATTGCAGGTTTACAAAACAGGATGATAGAAACTTGACAATGGTTGCAATACTGCGTATTGTTATCTTCAAAATGGTTACTTACATTAACAGATATAGACATGTAAAACTGATCCAATCATATGAGTATTAATTTTTCTTTCTCAATAACGAATACATTCAGCAGTGTGTTCATTTTAGTTATCTTACATATACATATATACAGATTTATATCTTTTCTTTTTCCCTTTTCTCTTTCCCCCTTTTCCCTTCCCAATTACTTTTGCTCTTCAAGCTGCTTTTTACCCTTACATAGTATTTATTATAGATTTTGGATCATATATACTTTTTCAGTTTCTTACACTAGGGAGACAATACGGTATTTACACATTTGGGTTTGATTTATCTCACTTATGAGTATGGTCTCAAGTCGTGACCATTTACTTATAAAAGTCTCAATGCAATCTTTCTTAATAGCTGAGTAGTACTCCATTGTATAAAAATACCACACTTTTCTTATCCAGTCTTTGATTGATGGGCACTTGGGTTGTTTCCAAGATCTGGCTATTACAAATTGGGTTGCTATAAACATGGGTGCACAGATATCACTGTGGTATGATGTTTTCAGTTCCTCTGGGAAAATTCCCAGAAATGGGATAGCTGGGTTGAATGGGATCTCTAATCCTAGCTTATTGAGGAATCTCCACCGTGACTTCCACAGTGGTTGCACCAGTCTACACTCCCACCAACAGTGGAGAAGAGATCCCTTTTCCCCACAGCCCCTCCAGCCTTTGTTGTTGCTTGATTTTTAATCTTGGCCATTCTTGCTGGAGTGAGATGGAATCTCAGTGTTGTTTTAATTTGCATTTCCTGAATGACCATGGATGTTGAACATTTTTTCATATATTTATTTGCCATTTGTATTTCTTTCTCTGAGAAGTGTGTATTCATCTCAGATGCCCATTTTTGGATTGGATCCTTGAATTTTAGGGGCCTGATTTCTTTTTTTTTTTTTTTTTTTTTTT